>OX456523.1:132753318-132965337 GCA_949748255.1 Eustalomyia histrio | reverse complement strand
GTAAAGAGTACAGTAGATATTCTCTCCTCCTCAGTATCTCGTTGATTTACTAACAACAAAGAATTTTTTGGTTTTGGTCTGTGGAAAAAATGTAAAAATAAAATTACATAGATTCTCGACATGTTTAAATTGTCAATCTGAATGGAAAAATATGGCACACAGATTATTCTGTTCTTCCCTAAATAGACACAGTTCAAGCAAAAACCTATGGAAAATTATTTTACGCTTTATTCCTATCTTTTTTGGCCGAATTTTTAGGGTAGATTTAATTAAACCGAAAAGAATTTCGTCATCAATTTCCCGAGATAATTACACACAAAAAATGAACTAGAATTTAGAAAAATTAACTTTTTTAGAGGAAAAATTTAAATGAAAACGGCGCCAAAGAAACTTTAAAATAAAATAAAATTTTCCTTGAAAAGAAACAAATTTTACTTAAAATTTGTTCAAAATTTCTAAGTTTTAAATTTTACTACTGTGAACTAATTTTTTTAGAAAACAGTAAAATTTCCTCCTAATTAGTTTATCATCTAAAATTTTACTGTTAGTTAGTAAATGTTGCCTTGTTTTAAGAAAAATTTTATTTTATTGAAGTTTATTAGATAATTTTTTTTTTACTAAAAACTAGGACTTAACTCCCTAAAAATAAGAAAATATTTTTTAACATCAAGTTAAATAGCACTTCTTTTAAGTGAAAATTATCCTTATCCTGCTTCTATGGTAAAGGTAATATATTTTACCATATCTTTTAAAGTACTTTACAATCATTGAGTAAGTATTTTCCCACTTTCAGAGGACTTCCGCTTTGTGAGGACACTGCTCTTAACAAGCTTTTTGCTATACATTTTTGTCTTAAAATTAAATTGAATTATACTAAATTTATGTATTTAAAATATAAATCAAATTTCATTAGCAAAAAGGTAAACAAATTAAAAAATGTACTGCTGGTTATCCTGAAACGTAATAAATTTGTGACAAAGGCTGATCCTTTTCGTAGTTAATTAATGATTCTGCTTGAGAGAACGCCCTAGGTGACATATGGCATCTATGGCTAAGGAACACTGGGGATCCTTTGTCTTCTTAAATTAACTAATTTAGGGAAATTGTTGCAAAAATACAAAATATCACAGTTACATTTCTTTTTATTATTGGAAAATGGAAAAATGTCATGTTTATTTTATAGGATTTTTAGCTTAAACTTTATTTGACATATTTAAATTTTGTTATTATATAGTTCGATAAATATAAAGTTTAATAAACGCTACGTGAATTATGAAAAGCCATTATGCCGTAATGTATAAAATGTGCCTGCGATATTTTGTATTGTAGTCAGCAAACAAAATAATTACATAAAAACGCAAATTCGAAATTTTTAACCTTTGCTGACAAAATTAAAAAAAATATTTTAAGCTACTTTAATGTTAAAGACTGTTAAGATTAGAGATGGGTATGTGAGCCATTTTGAATCACGCACCAACAACCACAATCATGCACGATAATTTTTTTTATTGGTTACTTTAATTTAGTTCCTTTAATAAATTTTTTCTTGGAAATTAAGAAAACTAACTAGTTTGTTTTTAATTTAATTTAACGTTTTTTTTTTTTTTTTTTTTTTTGGAACAGAATATTTAAAATTATTTAAACGTTTTCCAACAAAAAATCCTATTATTTTTTAAAAATTAGAAAACTTTTACTTGAAAAAAGAATATTTTATTAAAATTTTTAAAATTTATCTGAACTAATTGCATGAGAATTTTCCTTAGAAATAGTTCATCAGTTTCTAAAATCAAGTAAATTTTTAAATTATTACCTTTTGTATTTAATTGTCTGAACAAATTTTTAGAAAACAATTCTTCAAAATTAGAAAGTGGTATACTTAAAAACTGAATTTGGGAATAGCTTTGTCAACTAAATGGGAGTAAATTATGTCCTAAATTTTTTTGACCTAAACTTAATTTTATAACATTTGAGTAATAAATTAAATTAATAAATTTTTATTTAATTGACTTTTTTTTCCTGAAATCAAGAAATAATACTTAGGAAAAATAAGAACTATTTCTGAGTATATAAACTATATCGTTTTTCCTCAAACTTAGGAATTTTTATTCTTTTTAAGAAAATTTTTCTAAGTTTTAATAAAATTTTACTTACTATTTACAAGGAAATTTTTGATTACATTTTAGTTCATGTCTTTTTTTTAATTGTAACATAATTTTGTCGGGAAAATATTTTCTCGTATATAGAGAAGCAGTATTCTAATTACAAACTTTGTTAAACTAAGTTTAAAGATAATTTACATCATAAAAACGTGGCCTTATTTATCAAGCACGTGGTTAAGTTGTTGTTCTACCATGCACTCTATTTAACTTCTGTTGGAATTTACTCAAATTTTAGTAGGAAACTGTACTTCTACTATAAGTTGGGTAAATTTACACTGTGTGCGTAAATTAACAAATACACACATTATGCGTAAGTCGATGAACACTAAATGGGTAAAATTACATTACAAATGTAAAAATAATAAAAAATTTTGAAATCAAAGAGTAAATTTACCAAATTTGTGCGTAAAGAAACGCAATTTTCCTGTAAATATACACATAAAATGATATTGAAAATTTAATAGCCCAAAACGTTTTTTGCAATAAAAACAACAAATTTGTGGTTAGTAATACACAATCATTGATAAATTAAAAAACTTAGTTCTTTTTTTAATTTTTAAAATTTTTTCGTTTTTTTTAATGTCATTGGTTTTTTATCATTATAAGTTGGTACGTATATTTACAAACTCTGTGCATAAAATTTTTATTCAACGAAATAGTACAAATTTTAGGCATAATTTGTTTAATTGTAAATATGCAGTGACTAAAAATAATTCGTGAGTGTATTTAATTTACAACAATGGTGTCTTTGGTGACCCCCACTCAAATTTTCCGGCAAATATTTTCGTAGAATATTTTAATCCTTAAATGTCCTTTTTTAAAGGATATTTTTTGATTTTCTCGAAAAAACGGTCAAATTGACCCATAAAGAGACCAGTTAGAGGGTTAAGATCTTCCACAAAAATAATCCTCATACAATTCCACAATACAACTCTGACCATAAGAATTGGTTACAGCATGTTTTTCATATAGTATAATTCTCCCTTCGACCAAAAAATGAAAACTTTGACCAACTGTAAAAAAAAACTCAGACGTGCTGGACCATAAGTTTGTTCTACAAAAATGATCTACTCAACATACCCTTTCATAATTATGGGGTCGCTATTCCGTTCCATTCAAAAAGTCTTAATTTGTTGGACAGTGTTATCAGTTGGTGTGGAAAACATATCTAGTTGCTTTAGCTTTTAAAACTTTTAAATTACTTTTTTTTTTACTGTTTCACAATCAGAGTTTGTACTGTATTTGAGTTCATCATCGCATTAACGATGATGACATTATTGCGATGTCAGTTTTAATTAAATGTACAAACTTTTAGTAACATTCCACTGACAATATTTTAACAACATTTAACACGTTTCAAATACATTTTCCCGTTTTCTATTTTTTTCTTGACTGCAGATCTAGTCAAATGTGTTGCTGAAATTTCCCATGCATCATCATCAGTAGCAGCAGCATCAAATGATGAGGAAGATGATAATGGTGAAGTTGAAAAATTTACCACTGAACGCAGTCATATGGAAGAGCTTTTTACGCCGACCCCAGAGCAAAATTACGAAATAGAAGAGTCTGTAAGTGTAATGACAAATGGGCGAGCCCATAGTGGAATTCATGACGGTGCTGGTGGTGGTAGAAATGGTTTAGCACTACCAACGACATCACCCATACATCAACAACAACATCATGGTTTTAAGCCGAATAGACAACGTACTCGTATACACTTTGGTACGAATGTTAATAATCCAGTGGAAATAGTTAATGGAGTGAGCAGTAGTGGCGGTGGTGGGGTACATGGTGGTGGACATCATTTGACTCAACCATCATATAACACCAACGCAAATGCCAATGCAGAAACTAACAGCAACAACAGAAATACTCATGATGGTAGTACTAGTCCAGACTATAATGATTATGATGATAATAGCAATAATGACGATGGTGGTAACGATGATGTTGGTTCGTCCAAGAATAATGATTATAACAATAATGATGACAATGATGATGAAGACAATGGCACAAATAAAAATATACAACGTCACAATAACGCCGCCTCAGCCGCCGACAATTGTAGAGGATCACCAAAGAACAATAATGCTGGTTGTGCTGATGACGAAGACTCAAAAGTAGCCTACGTTGTTGAGGGTCGTAACTATCGCAAATATCGTGTTGAAGAAAAAACCGATGATGGTTTCATTGTAGGCGAATATGGTGTTGTAGATCACAATGATGGCAACTTACGTGGCGTGCGTTATACAGCCGATTCAACCATTAATCGTAGTCTAATACAAAAGGCGTTGTTGACATTTTTAAAATTGAAATAAGAGTTAAAAGAGGAGAAAAAGAAGTTGAAGCAAGTAAGGTTTAATGAACTTTATTTGTGTACGGTATGGTCAGTATATTATGACGAAGATTTTATTAACTATTTGTGATGATTCCTATACAAAGTAATAACTAAAAAAACATAAAACTAGATTTCTTATTTTTAAAAATCAGTAGATTAATAGTTTCTTTGTTTAGTTTTAGAGTTTAGTGAAGTTTGTTTCTTCTGAAGAAAAACAAAAAGCACAAAAAAAAAAAACAAAGCAATCAACCAACCAACAAAACCAATCAATAAAACATATGTGATTCAAGTCTTACTATTATTAAACAAAAAAGTAGTTTATAATTTATGTAGTAGTTTTTTTTTATAATTCTCTTCTGTAAGTATCATTTAATACAGTCTTGTCCAATATAAAGCGTCGATGACTTTTTTAAATAAAATTAAAACTTATTAAAATTACCTGATAATGGTCTGCAATTAGTTGCTGAGGGCTACTAAAGAACTATCTGATTTTCTTCTGATTCTGAGATTTTTCCTGCAGAAAATATTTAAAAAATGTTATTTGCAAAAATGTTGCACAATACTTTTGAAAATAGTTGTATTTTAGTAGTTTTTTTTTCCAATATTTAGGTATTGAATCGAGGGCTTACGTATATTTAATAGGCTCTATCTACGAATGCATAATTGTTCCGGAAAGCAAAAAAAAAAAAAAAAAAAAGCAAAACGTCGAATTTACGTCTAATGAATATTGGATTTATAAAAATATTTCTAAAATAAATTTTACTGTACACTGTACATATCCCTTTGCCGAATATTTTATATTTACATACATATTCTATGAATAGCCCTTTTGTGATTGTTAATTCTTTTTATAAATGTTATTAGGCCCTGTGAGCGGTGGCTAAATAAAATCTAAACTAAATATAAATTGACAAAGAATTTAAAATATATTTTAAAAATACTTAAAAATATTTTAAAATTTCATAGAAATTTGGAAAACTGAATTCAATTTGGATTTTATTTAGCCAGTTCGCATCCACCCTAAAATTAGAATGCTATATGCTTTATTCCAAATTTTAATTTTTATTCTCAAAAATTTCAAAAATTTGAAAAATTATTGGAAAAAATAAATAATATTTTGGACAATTTATTTACAGCGATTATGTTACCAGCCGATTAAGCTCTTTTTTTTAATTGGAGCACCATAAAAAGTTTTTTTTACGTTTTACCATTATTTTGCAAATTATTGCCCTTTTCTGTGATACCTACATATATCTTATAGATATTAAAATTTAGCGGCTTAGTTGACACCAACAATAAATCATACTTTTTGCAAGATGCCATCAAGTTGATGTCTTAGTAATTTTATAGAGCACTTTAGATTTTTTTTTAAATTCAAAATTTCAAAAGTTTTTCAGTAAAATAATTTTGTTTTAATGTTAAAAAAATTATTATTTTTAACAAACTTTAAAAGGCTTATCTAAAAACTATTAATTACCCTGCGGGAAAAAAGGAGTCAGTTGAGACCTGTCCTGTGATAGGAGAAGCAGGACCGGTTCTGAAAATACATATCACGAGGAAGATGAAAAAGTAACGGTTTTTAAAGTACCTAACACGCGAACGGTTTAAACGTATTTATCACGTAATAGGCCTGAAAGTACCAGTTCTGTGGATCGATTTCTAAAGTACCTATCTACTAGTCCCGAGTACCGGTTTTCAAAAAACTTACGACATGCGCTAAACCGCGCCTTTCTCACGAGATGAGTTTGAAAGTACGAGTCCTGTGATATGTTCCTTGGGGTAATTTGTGTGAAATGTTCTTTTGGACCAGTCCTGTGACTTGTTACAGAGGGTAATTGCCCAACTCCTAGGACAAGCCCATGTTAAAGTGGCCGGTCCTTTTCAAATATAAGAAAAGCGGTTACGTAACCGGGCCCTATCAAAATAAACCGGTCACGTGACGTCTCCTGGGATAGGTTCTTTTCCTGCAGGGTAATTAATAACTATTACTACTGATTGCAATGTAAATTTTTTACTTTAAAAAAGCGAATATATATATTCCCGTTTATAATATTAATACACTCACAATATTATTTCGTTAAAAATAATCTAAAATACACATTAAATTAATCGAAAATACAATCAAAAATAGTACTACGGATTTTTCATCATATTCAACCGATTTTGTTGTTTATTTTCTATCATTGTTTAATAATCGACAAAAATAGTAAAATCAATCGAAAGTCGTTTAAAATAAACATCAACTTTAGATTGACAAAATGTAGAAAAAAACGATTTTTGTGGTTTGTTTTTCAAATTAATTTTTTTTAATTGACATTTGATTTTACAAAACACAACACACACAGATGTAACTTATATATTTTTATTTTCTATGTGCATCTATATTTGAATATTTTTTTGTAATTTTTATTGAAATAATTTTGTATATAAACAAACTATTTTGGAAAAAAACAAACAGGAATTATATGAATTTCTATTTTTAGAAACAGAAAAAATAAAATTTTATATTTAACTGAAAATTATATAGTTTGTTTTTTGAATGACTGATTCAAATATTTAAAAAATATATGTCTATAAATTTCAATTGATTCTTCATTTAAAAACAAACTCTACGTATTACTTTTAAATAAACTACAGTCGATAACGGAAAATATATTGTGGGTGTATGAAAATATGTGCAAAAATTAACCGGTTTCGGTTTTCAATATTCTAATATATGTGCACTATCAGTATCGGGATTCGGTAGCTTATGACATTCAGATGACTTTCTAATTCATTTTCGAATTTTTAAGGAACCGATGATTTAAAATACAATTTTCAAATATAGAGGTGTAACAATTTCAAAGCATTCTTCAGCAACAACTATAAAAATCAAAGTCCAGAATTGTTATTAAGTTAAATAAAATGTCTTAAAAAATTTTTTTATACGATTATAAATATGAAAAAGACACAGATATCAATCATGATTTTCTTGAAATTGTGATGTGATACAAATATTTCTAAAATGGATTAAAAGAAAAGTCCTTTTTATTTTCAGCACTGAGTGCTTAAAAAAAGTGAGTTTTGCTAAAAAAAAAGTGTGTAAAACAAATTGGGTCTCTTTAGGCAATGAATACATATTAAAATGTATTTTTTTTTTGTAAACACCAAATGGGTGAATTTATTTTAGCATTACCGCTAAGTATTTGTCCCTGATCTATGTTAAACAAAATTATTTTATTTTGTTAATACATCCATGACAAACATAAGTTTTGGACAAGACTGTTGATTTTTAATTTAATACTACACTCATAGACAAAAGTCTCTAAAATATACTAAAAAATTGTTAAAAAGACCCTTGCATAAAAATTTGTTAAGATCGGCAGAAATTTACACTATACCAAAATCTCGTTTAAAATCAAATTAATTCTAGTTTCAAATTAGCTCCGTTTGCACTATGAAATTTGAGAGCTTAACTGGATTTCTATTTGACAACAACAAAAACAAAATTTTATTAATAAAACCATATAAAAAATATAGGTTTTAAATGTGTTTCTAAAAGAAAAAAAGATATCTGGTCCTGCATTTAATTTTACTTAACCCTTTAACCACTGGAGTCGAAATACGATGTATTTTGTTATGAAATTTTGGTTCTAGTATCATTTTGGACTAAAAAGCACGAATGTAAAGTCCATTTGTCAAAAAATTTAAAATGAAAGCGCCAGTTGGAAAAAATTAAAGACAACCTGAAGACAAAAATATTTGTTTCACTAATCAAACACGCAACAAATTATCAAAATACTGCTTAAAGATACTTTCCAAAAAAATTTCGAGTCGATTGAGTTGTTGGAAAGTATGTTTTTTTTTTAGTTTTAATTTTGCACCAAAATCATAAATAATTTTCGTGTCTGTTTTGACAAAAATCTTGACAGAAATGGCTGTATCTGTCAAACTATTCAACTGAGCGTGTTGAAACCGGTACTGTTCGAAAGGTAAATTCAAACAGACAAAAATGTCGTTGGCGATTATTGCACCAACAATATTGTTTTGGATATAATTGGACTTTAGTGATGACCTTCTGTAGACGGTCTTAGTGGTTAAAGGGTTAATATAATAACGCAATTTTATTTGATCTATATCTTATATTGTCAAGTTTCTTAAATAATTATCATAATTATTATTTGATTACATTATTGCTGAATGTAAATATCATTATGAGACTGGATTTTCGGAAAATCTAGTTATGAAACTGGATTTCTTTGTATGTCAAATCAAATTTTAAATGCAGTTATGAACAAGATTTTAAACGAGATTTCGAAAATAGTTTTTATTCAATGTAAGAAAAACGTGTTAAATTTACAATATTTTAGTAATATTTTCGTTAAGTTTTAGTTAACTTAAAAATGCTGATTTACCCTGTTGAAGTCATCAAAACTTTTGCTGCATATTATTAAACTAAAAGCATCACAAAAATTTGTTACATATATTGGGACCTTTAATTAATAATGAGAATTTTGTTTAAGTTTACGGACTTATTGTGCAAAAATGTTTTCAGATAAATTATTAAAAGCATTCTGCATCGCTGGCCACTACTCTTTCCTATCTTTCTGACAATTTTCGGATTCCAGCTCGGAAGAACGACTCGCCGTTTGAGACAATCCAATCATCAACCCATTTTAAGCATTGTTCAAATGATCTCAAATTAATAATTGGGTGCTTAGGAACATAAAAGAACGTAATAAGTAATCAGTGGACTTAATCAGAACCATAATAAGTTGATTATTTCATTTTGCAGTACCAATCATAAGCTCAACAATATTTAAAAATATGCAAAAATGGGCATACTTCAAGATTTCATAAAAGGAAAACAGGCACCTATAACGATGTGATTTTATCACTTTATGATACCTAAATAGTCATAGAATATAACTTTGGAAACGGGAAGACTGGATCAGTGCCGGACTTGAAGCAATAGAGCATCTTAGTTTTTGTTCCATAGTAAAAAAAAAACATTTGTCATCATATTTCGTTAAATACTAGTTTTTCGAAAAAATTACATATAATACGAGGACGGAACAATAAGTCCGTGACTTTTTGAATGAAACACATTTTTTTTTTTGCAAAAAAAAAAAAATATTTTTCAACATAATCTCCTTTTAGCTCAATACACTTAGTCCAACGTTTCTCCAATTTTTGTATCCTTTCCAAAAGATAGGATTTTTCGAGGTCCGTAAAATACGCATTTGTTTGATCAATAATTTCATCGTTGGAGCTAAATCTCTTCACACCGAGCCATTTCTTTAGGTTTGGAAAAAGGAAATAGTCACTGGGGGCTGAATCCGGAGAATGTGGCGGATGAGGTACCAATTTGTAGG
Source organism: Eustalomyia histrio (assembly GCA_949748255.1). Classification (NCBI taxonomy): domain Eukaryota; kingdom Metazoa; phylum Arthropoda; class Insecta; order Diptera; family Anthomyiidae; genus Eustalomyia; species Eustalomyia histrio. The sequence continues at coordinate 132,955,486 of OX456523.1, read as the reverse complement.
CCGATTCAGGGAATTTTGCCATTGAGACTACACACGTGTGCACCCGTGCATTATCTTGCTGAAAAATAATTTTTTTAGCCATATGGGGTCGTTTTTTAAAATCCTCGTTAAATCGGTCCAATAAGTTGGCATAATATTTGCCGTTTATTGTTTTTCCCTTTTGAAGGTACTCGATATGGATTATCCCGCGTGCATCCCAAAAAACAGTTTTCATCACCTTATTGGCCGACAAACTTACCTTGGCCTTCTTCGGAGACGGTTTATCCGGAAAAACCCATTGTTTAGACTACTGCTTGGTCTCCGGAGTGTTGTAATGGATCCATGTTTCATCCACAGTTACAAAACGCCGCAAAAACTCATTCGAATTGCTGTTAAACGATTCCTAAAATTACTTTGAAGTTGTCACACGATTACGTTTATGGCCAATTGAGAGTAAACCCGGCACCCATCTTGCAGACAGCTTTCTTAAATCCAACTGATCATTTAAAATCGAAACCACACTGCCATATGAAATGCCTATGGCATCAACAATCTCACACACTTTTACTCTTCGATCGGCCAACACCATATCGTGGATTTTTTCGACATTTTCGGGTGTATTGACCTCAATTGGCCGTCTAGAACGTTCAGCGTAATTTGTACTTGTGCGACCACAACGATAGTCAGTAAACCACTTTTTTACCATTGAAATCGATGGTGCAAGGTCCCCATAGTATTTATCAAGCTTTTCCTTAGTTTGATTGACGGTTTTTTTTGCAAAAAATAATGTTTAATGAGCACTCGAAATTCACCTTTTTCCATTTTTAAAAAAATCCACGAAGTTTTTTTTTTGAATACCTGTTTAACGCAAAGTGAATGACGCAACTTGCTCAAAATTTGACAGTAGTATATTAACAGGTGGTACTGGATGGGAGCAGTGTTGCATTTCATATAACTACGAGGGAAGTTCAAAAATTAACGGAATTATTGAGCCGCCCTAGTAAATGTTGATTGTATTGATTGCTTCCTTCGATTGCCATAACAAAAACTAAACATTTCGGTAAAAAAGTCCTACTCGTTTTTTTTTTTAACTGGCGGAGGTTCTTTATCTACGAGCTCAAAATCGACAGTTTTAAAACCACCAAACCACTTCTAAAAGTTTGTTTAGATCGAGCATGCTCGCCGTAAACTTCCAATAGTATTCACTTTTCTTTATATTAAGCTAATGAAGAATAACTCCCCGCAAAAACACTTTATTTGTTACAAAAATCGACATGTTCGAGGCAATAATTAGTATTTTAAGCGGCAAGAAATGGTAAACATTGGTTCATATACTGGTACCGGCCTCTTGCGTGAAACGCTTATTATTAATTCAAGGTCCCAACACTGAATTTTATTTACATATTTTTGTTAATGCGAATAGCAATCTAAAATTTTAAAATCAACAGAAATATTTGCTAAATATTTTTGCTATTTTAGGTCTATTCAGCTAATATTTCAGCCGATTTCTGATAGATTGTTATTTTTGCTATAATGGTATGAATTGAAATAAACTTATCTTAAATATAACTAAAATTTTGTAGACATAGTAGGTTTTTGTTGCTTATTTTAATATACAAATACTTAGAAACAGGGGTAAACTGTCATTTGCAATAAACTGCAACAAAATTTAACTAAAATGTAACTTTAATTTTTTAGAAATATCAGTTTTCTTTTTGCTGTTTTTATTTTACTAATCGATTCTTTTTATTTCAGCAGTAAATCAAGTTTAGTAGTTTTTTTCATGCTATTTTTACAGATATATTTCTATGAGTGTACATATACAATGTACTAGATAACATCAATTCATTCCTTTTAGCCTAAATGCAGTTGTAGTCTATATTTTTTTTTGTATGCATGTGTTTATCTTAATTTATTATAATAGTTATAGTTGTTGTTGTAAAAAGTTTTTTTTGTCGTTATTTTAATTTATTTACTTTAGTGTATTATATTTGTTTTTTTGATAATTTTTTTAGTTGCCTCAAACAAAATACCGCAGTGATTCTTGCAGATTAAAATTACTTGCCATAAATATTTAAGAGTATAAATATACAAAAGGAACGAGATTAGCAAAGTAGCCTTAAGTAAAACAAAAGTTAAAAAATCCCAATAAGATTTAAAGTTATACATACACTGAGAGAAATTTAATTAAAGTTACTAAACTCATAGTAATACAACATAAAAATATAAAATTAATGTCAAAAAAAAAAAACAAAGACTCGTTAAATAAAGCAATTTTCTTTTATTTTATAAATGTCTTTGTTATTTATACATTTTTTAGTATTTATATGCAAGTATTATTATCAGTGTATGGAAATTAAGGATAATTAAGGGAAAAAATTAAAATTAATTTCAAATTGAGGATGAGCCATCAATAAATGTATTAAATCCTTCGACTAATGAAAAGTTTAAGTAACATTTTATTTAGTCTTTAATCCCTATTATACCAAATGGTCTCGCACAGTGTATCGATCCAATAGAAAAAGATATAAAAAGGGCTGGATGATCTATTAGGATGATATGAAAAATGAAAATAACACATCTGAGGTCCGAATTAAAAAATTTATAATGACCATTCCTCATTGACAGTCGCGGAATTTAAAAAGCTTATATTTTGAATTTAAAACACACACTTACAAATGACTTTAGGTAACTGATAAGGAATTGGAAATCAGTCATTTTAAATACAAAATGGAAGACCCAAATTGTAAATGTTCACCCCCATATTGGATCTGCCATTTCGTATTTTAAATTTTTCGTAATCAGTGAACCAAGTTTATTTACAAATAATCTTTAAGATCCAAAATATAAACTTTTTAATATTCAAGGCCACGAAGAAGTCCCAAAAAAAAAGATCTGCATAGTGGCTCATAGTGATTTGAATAAATTTGAATTTAGATGTAAGACAGAAGCACAAAAAATCATGCGCTCCTTCAAATCCCTACAAGTTTAAGATTTTAAAAGTGGTATTAGAAATGACACCGTTTTGATTATTTGTTTCATAGCTTTTTCTATTAAATGAAAGATACTTTTAAAAATTTGTTCAATTGGACACAATAAACAAGTTTTATACAACTTTACAGGATGTACAGAGTTAAATGAGTTGAGCCAATAATGGAGCCACAAAGCCTCCTAGGCAATATTAAAAGTACCTCATACTATACACAAGTTTTCAACGCAATGATTTTATTAGACGCTTTATTTGAAAAGTAATTTTCGATTTAAAACAAAAAAATGTATAATAATAAAAAAAATAAAATAAAAAATGCATTTTCTACTCACTAGAGTGAATAAAATAACTGTATTGAAAGCTTGTAGTATGAGATACTTCGAAGATTGATTAAGTGATCGATGATTGTCTCGATGCTTTTAACTCTGTACATGCTGTAAAGTTTCATAGTCCTTGCTATAAATTTTGAAGCTAAAAATCTATAATAATTTTAAACAGTCAAACGGTTAATACTTTTAGCATTATATTTATTTAAAATGTGCATCAGCTGCAGCTGCCTTTATAATATTTCTCTAAGTGTACGTATACCGCAAATAAATAAACTCTTAATTTTAGATTATTCTTAGAAATACATAAGTAGTTAATGTAACTTTAACTAAAAGTTAAAAACAATAATTAGCACATTAGTTAGATAGTTTGTACAATATTTTAGTCGAATCTAAGTTTTATTTTTATTAAGGAAAACTTATACGATTAATTAGTATAATTAATAAGTTAATTTAAGCTATCTTGTAAGTTAAAAGTACGTATATACAAGATCGAAACATTTAGTTGTGATTATAGTTTGAATACGAGTATATTTATAATGATATATAGAAATTAAAAATTAATGCGCTTTTTGTTTTCATTCAATAAATTTAATACTTGTCAGTTTAATAAAATCATATTGAACTAAACAATTTAAAGAGATATATTAGTTTCGTGTAAGATGCATTTTATGTTATAAATATTAATTTTCCATAATATATATTCAAGCATGACATGAATTATTTTTATTAAAAATTAATTTTATTTGTATTAATTATAATTTTAAATTTTTGCGCGCATTGTTGGAATAACTGAGCAGAAAAATATTAGATTTGGTTTGAACTTTTAGAAATATTTATCAAACGTCTCACGATTGGTGGGAACAAACTTTAACAGTGTTGCCAAAAGTTTTTAGAAAAAATCCGCATTATACGTAGGGCTTAAAAGAGAGTTCTTAAAATATGAAAAAAATTGGGCAATACAAAAACGCCAGGAAACCGGAAGATTTAAAAAGCTAATTTTTTATTAATAAAAGTTAAGTTTAATACTTAGTTTATGCTTAAAATAAATAGTTATTGCTTAATAATATGAAATATATTTAAAAATTAATTTCGACTTTAGCCTCTAAGTACAAACTTGGTGCGATATATATTACAGTGTCGGCCAAAACTAATTGAACAGAAATTCCATGTTCATTTCTTTAAGCGTAGTTTAAAAACTAAAAATTATACACTTAAAATAGTTTTTTGTGGTGTAATGATTAGCGCGTCGGACTGTTACACAGAAAGTTGCGGGTTTGGTACCCAGCGACGGTAGCAACATTAATTTAGAAAAATAATTTGTATGAGTTTTGTTACCTCATATATGTTATATTGCCACATCCTCCTTCGGTGTTTGCATAGCACATAACTCCACCAAACTAAAATAAGATAACAGGGCTATGAAGTGAAAAGCCCTAACAATTTCTACAACTCTCCATCAGATGTCGGCCACCAACTGTTCTAAGAGTTACCATCTAGCGCATTTCTAGTGCTGCCATATTTGATGCCCTTCACCTTTCACCACCTTTCATCCCTTTTCTATCCTATTTCCAAAGAAAGCAACACATTAATTAGTAGGAAAAATTTCATAAGTGTTTTTTCCATTAACAAAAAATGACATTTAACAGAAATAATATTTTATTTAAAATCCCGTCTACTCATTTTTCATTTAAATCAAATGGTTTTTGTTATTTATTTTAAATGGTATTTATACAAATAAAAATCATGTTTAAACAAGTAAAAACTAATGATTAATCAGTTAAAAATAAATGCTAAATTTTACCTTCCAATTACGTAAAATTAAATGATTATTCATTTATTTGAAATTGGTTCGGTTTTTTGTATTTTTGTTTGTTTTTTAATTTGCAAATTGTAGACTCACACAATCTATAAACACATGTCTTGTGGGATTATGACTTTATATGTGTTATTAATTTTTTTCGAATAGTTTGTGAGTTAAAACAACAGAAAATAATATTTACAAGAAATGATATTTCATTTAAAAACCGTTCTACCTTTTTTCACTTGACAAAACATGTCTCGAGCTAGAAATGTCCGATTGAGTCGTTCTTGGTACCCAAATGCAAATGCATGAGATGACGAACAAATATGTATAATCGGATCTTTGATCGGTAAAGCCGTCCAAAATATATCGATAACATTAGGGCACATTTTCAAATCATATTTTACAGTAACACTTTTCTGACGGAAAATTACAAATCGTTAAAAAAACGTCTGGTTTCTCTTCATGTGCGTAAACCTGATACTTTTACGTAAGAAATAAGACAAACCAGAAGAAAATCGACCGAAAAATAACAAAGTTATAAGCAATTGAGTGAATAAATCCAAATCTCATATTTTAAGAATAATTAATTTTTTTCGACAATATATTGGGTTTAAACTCTTGCAATACATTCTTGACATTTTTGTGTGTTAGAAATAGTTGTCTCCGGTTGCTTTTGGGATCCGTTTCTCCAGTGAGAAACCATACATAGTCTCCCAACATTGCTTCATCCCAAAATCCTTGATAGCGCCGCTCAATGGTCTTAATTTGTTGGTGAAATCTCTCGCCGTGTTCCTCACTTACGTCACCAAGATTGTCCGGAAAGAAATTCAAATGCGAATGCAAGAAATGGATTTTTAGAGACATATTTACACCTGTAAGAAATAAATAAAATTGTAAAAACAATACAATAGAAAACAACCAGAAATGAAATAAAATAATGGCATTCCGTACCCATCTTTTTGTAGTTCTTCAGTTACTTGCGGACATTTCTAGCTCGAGATATGATTCGTCAAGTGAAAAAAGGTCGAAAAATTAAAAAAATCACAATATCTCAAAAACTGTTCCATAACAAAAATTTAACCTTGATTTTCGAATTCAGCGGGAGAAAATACATATGGAAATCAATCTCTCATCAACTGTACATGAAAAAAATTTCATTTTGTAAACTAGTGTTATCTGAATTTGTTTGCGTTTTTTGTATTATTGTTTTTTATTTAATCTAAAAAATGTATATTTACACAGTCTATAAACACATTTTGTGGTAATGACCATATATGTGTATGTGAGTTTATGAAGTTCTTGTAATTTGAATTGAAACAATTTTGTATATAAACAAACAATTTAAATAAAAAACCAATTGTAATTTTTTGTATATTTTTTTATAACAGTGAGCAATCAATCTTGAAATTTATAATTACTGTAATTAAAACAAATAAACCACAAATTTTCGTTTTGTGGGTAAATTTTTTATTAAATTCCAAACAAATAAAAAATAAGAAATAATGAACCTGAAAAAATCGGTAAATGACAGTAAATCATTTTAAACAAATGTATAAAAATTATTGCTTTGAAAAATTAATCCATGTTCCTTTATTTTTAACTAAACTGAAAACTTTTTTATTAAACTATAAACAGGAAACTACGTAATAATCTGAGTGTACTATTCTAGAATTTAGGACATTTGGTACGACATCTTGTGAAGGATATTACAAAAATATTTATATATGAATATATTTTAAGCAAATGTGTAAGATTTTAAACTTATGAAAAGAGGTAAAAATTAGGAACTTAACTTCATTTAAATCAGCTTTTGATTCAGATATATAAATTACATTATAGATAGTAGATATACAAAGGCTTTTTATATATAATTCAAGAACTTTTACCCCACGTAACCAAAGTAGTTTTTGACTGAATGATCAAATCTTGGTGTTATAGCAAAAGCCATCGAATCGAGAATTTTGGTATTTTTTTTAAATATTCTCCAAAAACATCATTCCAAATATCCTGGTTCAATGGAAAAAGATTTTATGACTACAATATAGTCTGTAGTTTTTAAAAAAAAAATTCAACAAAAAATTTAAGTAATTCAAAAAAATTGTGTCTTCGTTATAGTTTCTAGTATTCATTTCTCCATTTATTTAAAATGTACGGAATGTAAACAAAACAAAGTGTTTTATTATTAATAAGATGTCATCAACAGGTATGCATTTACAGAAAATGACTATGATTTTTAGTCAAAGAAATAAACATCGTATTACTACTCCGACACTCTACATATATATCGTAGGGTATTTAAAATTCTTTAAATTTTCCAAATTTATATTCTTCAAATATTAATACAATTATGTATATTTTAAATTTCATGTGGTACACTAAAATATTTGCAAATTTTAGTATCTTAGTTAGCAAACGACCCGGCTACAATAACATATTTTAAGAATATTTTTTAAATAATTTTCTTTACTCCCCAGCTAAAAATTTTCATATAATGATCCATATAGGTTTATTGTATGTTCATGTATGCTCATAAGCTTATATGCATGTAGAAAAAAAATGCATTCCATAAACAAATAAGAATAAATAACAGATGCCAAATAAGTTAGTAAAGACACAAGCCAAGTGTAAAGAGACGCCATCTATTGTGAATACCGAATTTTTAAGTTCAATATCAAAAGTTATACTAAAATATGCAATTATAGCAAAATATGCATAGACAAGTCGATGTCATTTTGTTACAAATGCTCCAGTTAAAGAAGACAAACAGGTATTTACATGAAGTTGTTTGTCCTGATTATGATATTTTAAAAAGAAACGATGGTTCTCCCACTTGATTTAATTAAAAAAGGTATTTTAACTTTAAACTATAAATATATATTTTACAGTGTTCCTGACATTATATAACCAAAAAGTTAATTTTTCGAATATTAAAATAAAACTTCCCAGCAAAACCTCCAATTATCTCTGGGATAAAAACCCATTAGTTTCATATAGGCATATCATTGGAATACGTGCTTATCATTTGTTTAATGAAATGAGAAATTATTTTTCACTTGGTCAACCAAAAAGAAGCCAGAGCTTATTTTTCAATTGAAAATGTAGAATAAGCCATATTTGTTAGAGATTTTTGTGCTTATTTTTTTAAGTTTTGCTTGGTTTTGCATATTTTGCTAATATTGGGCTATTTTTGTTATTGTATTTTCTTTGAAAATTAAGCATATTTTAGCTTTTTCTAAAGTCAACCAAAAAAATTTTTAAAGTGGTCACCTAATGTTAAAATACGCCCATTTCAGTGTTTTCATAATATTATTATTAATTACATTACATTTATACATATTTACTTATAAAATTGTTATTTTTTATTAGTCTGTAAGGAATTTATGTTCCATAGACTTAATAAATGAAATGAAAATAAACTGCTTGATTCTTTTGCTCTAAATTGCCATATTGCAAATATGTCACATCCTTATTTGTCCATCTAAGTGCTGAAATAACTATTTATTTGTGAGAAAATTTAAGGTACTTACCTCTGATGATAAGTTTGTATTAAAATAATTATTTATTTATTTATTTTATTAAACATATAATTACAAATTATATCTTAATACCCTAACCGAGCACTAGCAACGAAGGCTATCGGCTCGTTGTAGCGAAAACAGACCAGAGCCTCTGGTGGGAATCGAACCCACGACCCCCCACTGATAAGCTAGCACGCTACCAACTAGCCTACCGGGGCGCTCTAAAAAAATAAATAATTATTTATTTTCCAAAAAAATAACTATTTAAAGAAGTTTGCTGGGTCATAATAAAGTATTAAAAAAATTACAACATTTTAAAATTGTAAGTGAATATATCACTTTAACAGCAATAAATATCAAAATAAATTTTTTCCTTGTTCAAATCAACACCTTCCTTCAGAAATATTAAACTAAAAATGATAAATATAATAAAAAAATCCACAAAAATAATTTATTCTAATCACATATTATAGTCTAGTATATATTTTAGTTTAATTTAATGTTGATTAAGCATTTAGTTAAACATTTATTATATAAATATTGTATATTTTATATAAAGTTATCCAAGACAATACAAAAAAGAACACAAACATATATTAAAAGATATATAATAATTTAAATAAAACCTGCATTAATACAAAATGTAAGTAGAATAAACAAATATTCAAATCAAATTGACTTAATCGAATTCAGCTCACAATACCTAATAAAGTCAATAATTAAGTTGATACAATTTATTTAATTTAATTTAAAATGTAGTCGATAAGTAACAATACAAGAAATAAATCAACAAAGAAAATTCAAATACAAAAAATAATAAAAAAGCTAGAAAATATATAAAAAACAATGAATTGTTTCCTTTCAATTACTATTATTTTTTTGGTGCTGTGTTACCAACTAACAAAGTAAACTAATCAAACTTGCAACCAAAATATTTAGGTGGCAATAAATCAATTGCGCAGAGCTTTTAATAAACTCTGAACTTTTTATAGTTTATTATTACTATTGTGCCTTTAGGGAACCTATTATGTTACATTGCTACATGCAATAGTTTGTATTGCATTTAAAATTTGTTTGGTTGAAAAAAAAAAACTTAAAATGTTGACCATTATATAAAAAAGAAGTGTTACAGGTCAGTATTTCGTTAGCACACAACATAAAGAAGATATTTTTATACAGTTCTAAGGAATATACCCGGCGTTGTCCGGAATCTCCAGGAAAAATTGAAACAAACGTGGGCAAATATGACCCTAAAATCCCTAAATATGATTCTAAAATCCCGTTCAGCTTATTTCTATATAACATTCAATCATATATTTATAATTTGGGTAAATGTGATGGATCTTATTACATAACAATATGTCAAGTTAGATCTAAATATATATTATTATATATAATTTCATACAATTTGATGAGAACAAAATTATGAAAAATTTTTTTATATAGTTGTATCGAATTTTAATACATTTTTTTCTCATTTTCCGGATTAAAATGTATCTCCTCATATATTGGCTAATATCTTATTAAATATAGCTTTATTTTGCTTCATATAAATTTTTTTACTTGTTCATTTATGTATTTTTTAATGCAATTAGGTACAGTTTATTAAAGAATATTGATTATTTTAAAAACTCAAAAATCATCTGAAATAATATTTAAATAATAAATATTATTATATTATATAATACTACCTTCGTTCAACTAGTTTTTTCATTATTGAAATAAGATTATAACTATCAGAAATATGGCCATTCAATATCAAGGATTTTAATATACTGAAGGAGTTGACAAGGTGTACTATTGTATTGTTGTATGTCTTATTTAAAAACAAATTTGTTAAAATTTTTATTTAATTTTTGATAGCACACCTAAACATAGCACACCAAATATAGGTACAATTGTTGTATTTTTAAATGAATTTTTGTTGAAGTTTTAAAGTTTATTTTAACAATTCTCTTTCCAATAGCACAATGTAACACATAGAACATTGTCTTTAAATTCCAAAATCCTTAAAAATATAAAATTGTTTGATTTTAAAAATGTAGTAAGCTTAATTTGAAAAAATCATTAAAAATAATTAACATTCTTTCAAAATATTTGAATTTTACCTTTTAAAATAGTCAATAAAACAGTTAATTTTAAAATAGTGTGTTTTAATTTTAAAATAGAGTATTTTAAAATTAATGTGCAATTGCATTTCCAAAAATCAGTGTGCTATTTATCAGAGTCGTCTCATTAAATTGAATTGTTTTCAATAATAATTACAAAAAGTTTAAAAGTGATAAATAAATTTTGTTGTAAAAATATTGAATAATATTATTTAAAAGGCAAGTTTGTGTTTTATATATTATTTTAGAAGTGATGAATTTCTGAAACATACATATTGTTTGTGGGCAACTTTGGGCCGTAGTGGTAATACAAAAATTTAGTTTTAGTTATGAGAAGAGATTGTCTAAAGGAGAAATAAAACAAATTTTAGAGTTCGATTGGGGTAATTCAGCAGATGAGGAAAGTGGTGGCGACGTGGAAAAAGTATCAAGAATATTGTAAAGTAATTTACCAGATTTTATGGAAAGAGCAGAGTATAGAAATTAAACGTTTGGAGGGAGGACATTTTGCAGAAGAAGCTGACGAAGTAACTGATAAACTAGAATATCAACATAATTAAAAAAAATTGACCAAAAGTCTCTCAGATAGAGGTCCAGAGTATTTGGGACTCCAGAAAGTGTTTGGAAAGGTGATTCCATTTTGAATAAAGAAATTAAAACTCCAATAGAGTATTTCACCTACTTTTTCGATTGTGATGCTATCGATATTATCAAGGATCAAAGTAAAATCTTTGCTTTTCAGGATTTTGGCACTGAAATGTACTGAGGAAATAAGGCGCTACATTGGAGTTTTGCGGTATCTGGGAGTTTTAAAATTGCCCCAATTTAAAATGGCTTGGTCCAGGGATCTAAAGCTTAAAGACTCGCTAACACGAAATCAACTCAAAATAATTACGGAGTGCCTTCATTTCAACGATAATATCGTAAAAAAGTGTGTCAATTTGCCACAAGAAGAACACCAAAGTATTGATAAAAGAAAAATAAATGTGTTTATATATCTCTAAAATTTACACCTGTGTAACTTTGTAGTTTTCAATTGTTAATCATGTTTAGAGCAGTACAATCCAGCTAAGCCCTACATATAGGGGATGAAAATGTTTACCCGTGCTGGTACATCTGGTATTGTGTACGATATTGATATATTGGTAAAGACATTGTACTTAACTTACAATATTTATATAATTGGTTTACATTAGAAGGCATTCTCATTGATTTAAAGTAAACAGGGAGTTTTGGAACCGGTACTGAAAAAATCAAGTTGTGAGTTGCTTTCGGACTCCGAATGAGAAAAGGAGGAAGGAGATCATATGACATCAAATGCCAGATCAATCACATTTTAGTATGTATGCGGTCGTCTGGTAATAAAGCTGTTCAACAAATATAATATCATCACTCCTTGGATATCATCCAGTTGGGTGTTATAAGCGATGAAGCGCAAAAGATAAACAATAGGCATGTTTTCTTTGTACACTTAAGCTAGCAAGTTATTTCATTTATATGGAGAATTAAGCGAGTTGAGAACTAGTCGCTTTGTACTCGCTTAATTCTCCATATAAATGAAATAACTTGCTAGCTTAAGTGTACAAAGAAAACATGCCTAATATGTAGAAATTCTCAGGCTGACAGTTGTCGCTGCTTTTAATAAAACATGGGAGGTGTAAATCTTTCAGATATGCTTATGAAACTATATAAAGCCAACCATCGATCAAGAAAGTGGTACACTCTAAAAAATGCATAAAAAACAACAATGTGTGTAAATTTTTAAATTCAATTACGCACTTTTACTTATAAAACCAAACATAAAATATAGAAAATTTCGTGTTGATAAACATGTTTTCAAATTTATAAATACATTTTAATTATAGCAAACACCTTACATGTTGTGTGCTTAAGCATTTGTGTTTAATTTTATATAAAATTCGTAATTAAGAATTGTCAATCAATAAAAAAATATTTTTGAAATAATATAAAATATAAAAATTGGAAAAAATATAAAATACACTGTTTATAGACATACTTAAACCTGCGAATGTAATTTCGTAGGTAAATGCATTTGCAATTATTTAAATACAATTTTAAAGATGATACTATTTTTTATAATTTTTTAGATTTTTTATCATCCACAAATCTTCTAAAATAACGGATGGATATTTCTCACCATTTTTATATGCTTAGCAAGACCATGTATTTGATACTGCGGACTTTTAAAAACAAACCTCAAGGTTGTGCAATGTTGTTCACTCCGATTGAAAATGTGGTCCAATCTAAAAGTGATGTGGTAAAAAAGGCGTACAAAATGGCGACTTTACTGTTTAAAAAAAAAATTGTTTAGACTTATCATAAGTAACCAACCACAAGTAAATTGAGTACCAGCGAAAGTTATTTGAGACAATAATCTAATGGTTAATTTAGATTATCAAAAAAGCTTAAAACAATAAAGCTTCAAGCATTTTGACCGACACAAATTAATCGAGTCGCTGAAAAATATTTGTATCTTTCACAACATATTCAAATTTCGTCCATATTGTTCATTCGCAAACCTTCCTTTCAGGGATTTTCTTCAAAAAAGAACTTAAATTTCTTAAAAGTTTGAGCAAAATACTCTGACTTTTGTTACAAATAACACCTCAGTGAATGATGATTTTTCTGGGAAAAAAACATTCAGATTTTAAAAAGTTTTTCCTACGATTCTAAAAACTCTTTTCTACATAAAATTCTTCAGATTCTGAGGCAATTTTTCTATGGAAAAACCCTCAGACTCTATTTTAATAAACTCCTTCAGATTCTGAAGGCTTTTATCTAACATAATTAATTAAAACTTAAGGCTTAGATGGACAAAAATCTAAAAGCTTTTTGTTGGATTTTTATATAGAAAAAAGTTCTTAGAATCTGAGTATCATAGTAATAAAAACACAGGACAAACTTAAATGAAATAGTTCTGCTTAAGAATAAATCCCTGGAATCTGAAGGATTCTCTATGGGAAAGGTTCTCAAAACATCAGGGTTTTTTAAGGGAAACTCATTAAACACAAAGGGTTTCCTATGAGATACATTCTGACTTTTTCTTATAGAAAAACAATCAGATTTTTATCCATCTCGGCGCACTTTTAAATTAATTATTGAATTTTAATATTAATTTTTATTGTTGTTATTTAGAATTTTAATTTTCATTGGTATTGTCATTGATTTTATTCTTAATAAAATATATATTTTCCTGAAAATGCAATTATTTCTTATTTTAAAATATTATAAGGTACAATATTAGAAAAACATTTTAAGCGTGCTTCTAAACATCCATTATGTAAGCTCATGCATTTATAATAGCTTTTTTAGACACAATCAATTTAAATATAAACAAAATTATAATGTTTATACAATTAAAAGAGTACGTTAAGACACATTGTAACTATTATTTTTAATCACAATGTGTCTATATATTTTGATTTTAAACATTGTGCCTATTTTTACTAATTTATAGTAGGTAACAAGTTACCTCATTTAAATAGAGTAGATTTCAACAAAAATTTATTAGAGTTTATATACGTATATATGTTTTACTGGTGACTAAGCACATCGATTGTAAATGCCTGGCTTTTTTACTGGAAATATTTAAGCTTTCTTGATCGTAAACAAAAATATATAAATTCGGTAAAGAGCTTTTGCAATCTACCTATTTATTATCGAATATTCCCAGTAGAAAAGGGGGTGACCCTCAAATACAGTAGACAGCAAAGCTCGGATTTCAAGTATTAGTTACACAACGACCAGGATTTCCTATGATGGTTCTAAAAAGTACAGGTTAGAGACACCCTAATTAAAGGAGGTTGCATAGCGAACTAAAATTTCGTACATGCTATTCTTATAAAGTATCTAATGATTCAAATAAAAACAATAATTTTAGTACCACAGACAAAAAGTCGGGTTCGAAGTGGTTAATTAATAGACACGCTTTCAACAAAATTTATTTTAAAACTTAACAGGAGACTTTCCGTTTGTCAAGCCATTGGTTTTCTTCTAGGCTAAACTCTTTTTAATTTTTTTAGTAAAATTTCAAACTTTAATATTTCCAGGTTTGAAATTTAAATATTTTTGTTTAAAAATAGCAAAAATAAAATGTGTAGTTATAAAAAGCAAAAATATAACACATTCTACAAACATTTTGTTAAAATTTTTTAAATTAATGGTTGATAATAAAATTTAACATTATATTAAAATTGGTTGGAAAAACTAATAACTTGGATAGAGTGATAGTTTTTTTTGAAACAGAACTAATATTTGATTTTTACTGCCAAAATTTCATTTAAATGACAAAATCTTCCATAAATTATTGGTTGTTGGTATTAAAAGTAATTTAGAAGATAATATTTTTTAAATATTGGTTAGAAAAGCATATATTTCGGGTGATGTGAGAGTATTTGGATACTTTTATAAATTGTCGTATGTTCAGAATAATATTTAAATAATCTGATAATGTATTTTTATTATTTATAATCAAAATTATTGTATAACGATAAAATTGTGGTGGTTCCGATAGAATGAGAAACAATTTATTTCCTGTGTTTATTATACACTTTTTTGAGTGTATAATAATTATTTTAATTTCTAAGCATTTTTGAGTTTCGCTGAATTTTGGTACAACGGTTTCCTTGAAAGAAACCTAATCACTATGTAAGAACATATTTTTACGTTTTTAAGAAGATGAAATATAAAGTGAGAAATTTAACTTTTTTTGTACTAACGTACTATCTTTCATAGTGCTGTAATTACTAGATGTAATAAAAGTTTTAACTTTAATCACCACATTAATTCTTTACATTTAAAATTGATTAAATACTATAAATAACATAAAAATCTATAAAAATGAGCGTGAAGCTGTGAAGAATCATCAAAAAAGTTGAAGTAATTTAAAAAGTCAAAATACTATATGAAGATTACATCTGATACTTGCATACATTCATACAAATATATAAATATATATTTATTAATATTAATCCAAGAAGAATCTCAACAACAAAGTAAATATTAAACATGACACTTCTTATTATACATTTCAAGAAATTTTTATATATACGAGTACGATTTTAATCTAGAATATTTTTAAAGTTTGTATTTTAAATGGAATTATTGTTGATTAGCGACATTCATATATACGAGTAGAAAACATATACAGTTGAAAATAATATCATGAAAATCAAATTGACACTATCTTATGGAATTGAGATCTTTTTTGAAACTAAATCCTTAAAGAATTGCCATGGTAACCTGTATAAGAAGAACTAGGATAAAAATCAATTCTGTTATATATGTATTTATTTAGATCGTGTTCTCATATACAAATGTTTGACAGTATCTTAAATAATTAAAGTCCAATTAAAGATTATACACAGAACCGAATTTTTTAATATGAAAGGTATTCAGTGATATAAGAAAGCACTTTATTAAACTATACGATGCACATAATGTAAAAACAAAAACCTAACAGAAAGCCAAAATGCTGCAGTTTCAGCATTTGAGACTCAAGTTTCGCAACTAATACGCTGATTTTGGCAAGGACTATGCAACTTTCAGGATGTGCAAAGTTAGCCAAGATCCTTGGCTAATGATTGGCCTTAAAGTCCTTGATATTAGTTTATAAAATATATGAATAAATTCATAGAATTTATGAATGATTTTCTTTTTGGTTGAAAATATTTTCAATAAAAAGAAAGTTTTTTTTTTATACACACAGAGAAAACAGATTCATCGTGACAACCAAATTTCTTCTTAGTTGCAGCAACAGAATTATTTAGTAGTCCCAACTAAATGTTTTCCTTGAAATATTTGGTTTTAACCGAAGTTCTGTTGCAAACCATTCGGTTGGCAAGAAATTCGGTTGTTACAAAGAATCTGTTTCCTGTTTACTTTCAGTAAAAATATTTCCTTAACACACCTTCTTCTTCTCAAAATTCTAGATTTACAAATTTTGGAAAATCTTTGTTGTTTGTGTTAGATCAGATAGAATTTTATAACAATAAATTAATGAGAAGAGGTTAAAGTTACATTATATAGTTTTTTATGTTTAATAACAGCGAAATAAATGGCATAATATCCCAGCAAAAAAAGTAATAAAAAAAGAGAAAAAGAAGCAGTGATTTTGATTCCGGTGTTATGAAAATTTGGATCGGAACCAATGATTTTTATATAGGGGTGCCATATGGTGGAAGTATTCTTTTATAATCCTTTTTCATTGGGTCTAAAACAGTTCTCAGTTGTGTAGAGCCAAATTTCATTTAATTTGTGCTAATATTGATGACAATATTCTTGAAGTATTTAATAAAATTAAAAACATTGTTTTCAATTGCTTTAATTGTTTGAAAGTTACTTCTAATCTTCTTTTACACATCTCTTCGTTAACAAATGAAGTGAGAGAGCTTAAAGAAATGCTGAATTCATCCTTTATAAATGAACTTTATGATTTGAAAAGTATAAAATCAAATAATAAAGGAAAAATAATAAAAAATCAAATATTTTAACTTTTGCTTTTAATACAACAAAAAGTTCTCAGGGTTTAGTGAAAAATGAGATCTTTTGATCTTCCCAAGTAAATTTGGAATTTAAATTTTTACAGGACATCAGTAATCGGGCATTAGCCCTATTTTCACAATGTCCTGGTGGATTCTACCTGGGAATTTAACTGATACATTTGTTCCTGCTGTTGTTTGAGTTTGACTGTTGGATAATTTATAACAAAACATTCAGTAATCAGGCCTTATGACTTAAGTTGAAAATTGATACAAATCACTCCAACCTGATAGCTTGTTTCAAAATAACTAAAGTTTAGTACTTATTCATAGTTATAAATGTCAAAATTATGTGTAAATATATGTGGTAAATATTTAACCTTGGTAGTTTTTAAAATAAGTTACACGTCATAGATTTGAAAAGTGTTAATTTTATTTAAAATCACATTTTTGAAGTTGTGAAAAAGAACTGCTTTAAAATGGGAAAATCATAACTAAATGATACTTTGGAATCAATGAAAAATTGATTCCTTAAGAATCACTTCCATTTATTTTTGCTGGGATAGTATAAAAAATTGGCTACAACCAAAAAAAAAATACTTTTTATCAGTATTGCCACAAAAAGCGCAAAAAACAGAATAAAAATAAAAAAAATCCCTAAAAATAAATTTAAAATTTTTCTTGATTATTCACCAAGGTTGGAACCTATTAAAAATTGAAATGCATACATTGAATAATTTCATACAGTCAGCATTTCCACTTGAGTTGCAAATATCTCCGCTGGAAGGCGTTGCAAAATTCGAACGATTTCCTAATTAAGATGAATATGGATTAACTGTTTCATTCCAAAGCTGTGTTTAAAAACCGCCATATAATTTTTGTTTACATCATTTTTTTAATGCGATAATATTATTATATTTTGTGTATGGTTTTTAATATTGCAACACAAATTTTTATTTAATTAAAAAAATTAAATATAAAGTGATAAACTTATTCCCTGGAAGATTTAAAAAACTATACTTTTACCAACTCCATCTCTGCATGTTACTTAAATGTTCGAAATATATATGATAAATAAAATGAAAGATTTCATAAAATACATATATAAACAAATGCCGACACTAATAGAAAACAGGCTGTTAAAATGTTTGCTAAAATCAGCAAACAATTTTGGTGAATATTAGTAGACTAAAGAAATTACAAATAATTCAAAATTTTAATTTTTTTCTTAATCCTAATAAAAATCTACCATCCAAAAATCAGCAGTGTACTGTTTTAATCATTCATGCGACAAATGCATTGATTTGACTAATTAATTGATGATTTTATTACTATTGATAATAATGGTAATGAAATGTATTTCATTGTTTGTAATGATTTAAGGATTCGATTTCATTGATCAATGACAATATTTTTGTATTTCATTACCATTACTAATGCACCAATTAAAAGAAACTATTACATATTTACCCTCATTTTATGTGTTAATAATTATGTTAATATTTATTTATGTGGGTTAACATTTGTATATTTTATATTTTGTTTTATGATTTTCTGTATGGAGCTACTTTGATAATTTTCAAATCGTTTAAAATTTTTTGTAAACAAATTTTTTTTTTAATTAATTATAATTAGTTTTTTTTTGCATTTGTGCTATTTCATTTGCATTAGTGTCAACTAATGGTAATGAAATTTCAATGGTAATGAAAAATTTCCAAGTTTGGTTTCAATCAACAGAAGTAGATTTTGTAAATATATCAGTTGTCTTGCTGTTTTTTGCCAACATTTTTTCCTGATTAAAAAAGGATAGATTAGAATTTTTAATTAATTAAATTTTAACTCAATTAAAACTCAACTTTTGTATATTTAGCAGATTTATTATTGCTGTGATTTTCCTACCAATATTTAGCAAACAAAATTGCTGATTTCCTTTTTCAACAAATTTTGTGTAGCTTTACTGCTATTTTTACAGATTTATTTCTATGAGTGTACTCTAAATATAAAAATTCTGGAAAAGAAATCTGTTAGATTCATACTGTTTATGGAAAAATTTATTCTATAAATGAATTATTTTTTTCTGTGTACCTTATGTAGTAACACAGCTCATACAAGTTTATTTGGCGAACACCACAGAAAACAGCAAATGGAGTGGTATTCGACCAAATTCCTTTTAAAAACAAGATCAATTCAAAGTTCAACGACATTTTGAAACAATAGTGTTGGAAACTTTAAAATACAGCAAAAATCAAAAATATATGGACAATTCCATTATTACATGAACTTTAGGGTTAAAAAACAAGTTGATCTTTTAATGGCAGATGAATACCGTTCTGTATTAATTAATATTGACTGATATATTAAATACATAAATTCGTCAGCGTGAATAAAGTTAAGGAGATTGAATATTAATTTTTTTTTTAATCAATTTTAAGCATTGAAAGCGCTTACAATTTAATCCATTTTTGAGAGAATCGTGCTTTCAGCAAAACTGAGATTACCCACTTAATATTCAATGATTTTTTCGGACTTTTTTCGAATTTTTGTAGTTAATTTTGAACTTCAAATAGAGCAATCATTTACACTTAACAAAATATTTTAAAACGCATAAATTTCAAAATCTTATTTTTCCGACCGGCTAAGGATATGGTAAAAGCTACTGATTGAGCGTGCTTCGGCGACTAGCACAAAATATAATTGAAATAAATGTAAATAAAATGTAATTGAAATAACTTAGAAAGTGCATTTAAGGAGGTATGACATTTCTATGACGAAACAAGTTCAAGTACAAAGTTTTAACCAAATATCTTTATATTTGCGACCTGTAGTTTGATTACAAGTTTTATTTGGACACTGATATAAAGACGGACTAACATCGTTAATTCGAATCAGAAAGTGATTATGGGACGATTGGTATATTATAAGGAGGTTATAAATCCGATATTTTTGGTCATTACAAACATTAGTACTCGATACCGAAAAGTAATTAATCGATAATTTCAGAGTTGTATTTTGGACATAGTAGTGTTACAAAAATGTGACTCGGCTAAAATTATAAACCTAAATTAAATACTCCGCTACGAGGAAAAATCAAAAGTGAAATGTTAATAGGTAAAACAAATTAAGTTTTCGGGTTTCACTAGAAAAAACTTGATTTTTCACGATAATAAATTTCACGGGAAAATATTGTACAAGTTGCTTTCACGCAAATTTAATATACAAGATTAATTATGTGTAATTATGTCTTTCTTACTAAAAAAATAATTAATTATTTCAATTTAAATTACGTTTTGATGCCATTAAAATTCTAGTGAAATTTCTCATAGTAAAAAAATGTACTGTTTTTAAAAGTTAAAAACTATGAAAAACTGTAAAAATATAAGTTGAAAAGTTTAAAGATTTGTTTTAAAAAATAGTTAAAACTAGCTATACAATAAACATATTTTTTTAAAGAATTTAATTGAAAATATATAAACTAATTTAAAATGTCATTGTTTTAAAATTTAAAATAAATTGGTAAAAGTATTGAGTACTATCAGTTTCATAAAAGTCAACTAAATTCTGGAAAAACCTATATAAGAAAGAAGTATAACAACTTGTAGTCATTTAAGAACATTAAATATACATGTATAATAAAAACATTTTAAGAATTAACGGCATAAGAAATATAACGAAAAAAGCATCACTAACCAATCCAGCATGCATCGAACTAACCACAGTTTAAACATCCATTTATTTTGTATTGTATGTCTTTATGGTTAAGGTCGCTGTACGACCTTGCTTAAGGCTGTAAAATTGTATTTGGCGTCATATCGTTGTGATTTGATTTTATTTCTTCTCCAACTTTTATGTACTTTCAAATTAAATGGATGCTGGTTTTTTGTTATAATTATTTTTCTTTTTTGTGTTTATCACTTTTTTCAGTTTAGTGGATAATTGGGTATCAAGTACAAGCATATTGTTCTTGAACTTGAAATTATTGCCAAATCTTGTTAACCACATATTTTTTATATTTTTTATGCACATTTGTGTGCACTTATGTTTTTATTTCTCAAATATAACATGTTCAGTTATATCATATGGTAGGGATGTCGTCTTTCAATATGGAGTCCCATGTTCGATACCCGGCTCAAGCACATTTTATCAAAAAAAAAAACATTTACAAATTAACAGCAAAAAATTAGTATTGCTTTTTTGAAAATCCACTTTGGAGTCATTTTTTTTTTTTGCCAATAGTGGTAAGCGCTAAATCCTATAATAAAGATAAAACGAAATGTAAAAAGAAAAGTATCTAGTTACCAAATATGTGGTAATAAAACCACATATTTGGTAATGTAATTCTACACTGTATATTGTCCATTTTATATATTAAAAACAAAAAAAATACAAAAGCAGAAACAATTTCAAATAAATGATAAAATAATTTATTTTTTAAGAAATTGGTAGGTAAAATTTTAATATTTGTGTTTACTGATTAATCATTTGTTTCTTACAGATGTGTCAGTTGTTTAAACAATATTTAAAAATAAATAACAAAAGCCATTTGGTTTTAATGAAAATTAAGTAGACCGGGTTTTAAATGAAATGACATTTTCTTTTTTTAACTAACAAACTATTTTAAGTGCATTTAAAACATTTTAGGACTAAGAGTTCTTCATATCTTTAAACTTTAAATCTCCATATCCTGTAACTATTTTGGAAAAATCGTAGCACGCACTTAAAAGATATGACAGTTTGAAGTTACGATTAAAAGTGGACTCTGCGCTTTTAAAAAAATTTATATTCTATAATTCCTTAATTCTTATTCGAATTTTTTTAAATATGACAATAAGGTGCTTTAAAGCCTTATACATACTTATTATAGTTTTTTTTGTCAACCATGTTATTTCTGCTAGGTGGCACTATGAAGTAACGGATTGGTGCAGTCATTACTTGTAAATAGTATTTGCTTTACTTTGAAACCTAAGGAATTACGTTACTAATATTGTGACATTATTTCTTTATTCAGTCTATGGATACAATGATATCCTTACAATTAAATAATAAATAACAATTTTATCAAACAATTTTTAAATTCATTACCAGAAATACTTAACTCTAACTTAGAACACAGACTATAAAATGATCTCATAGATCTGACAAGAGGTTTATTAGCAGCATATTCAGTTCTGTTAAAATCTATATGTTAAAATTATTTATTTTCAACGACGTTTGAGGAATCAATACTTTAATTATTACCACTTATTTGGTAGCCATAAAATAATCAGTTACCGACATTGATATATCATTACTTATTTTGAGACTTTAAAATTTTTTTTGGAATTTTTTAATTGAAGATTTGATGCCATTGTAAAGTTAAAAACATTTTCTTTTAAGTTTTCAATTAAATTAATTTAAATTTTTAAAACTAAGGAATTTTTAAAAAATTATATTTTTGCAAAAAAAAATTGTTTAAAATTTGTCCATGTTGAACCAACTATTTAAAACAATCCTGGGAATGAAAATTAACAAATAATGAAAACTGAAAAATGAGAATTTGAGGGACATCTTAATGTACTCGTATAACGCGTTTTACAAATGGATACTTTCCCTCTTATAACTCGGAGAATTCCATCGAATAATGTGAAATTTCTTATTGTATAACGGGGATTTATACACTCACAAAATTATTTTGTTTCAAAAATCTAAAATGCATATTAAATTAATCAAAAATACAATATTTTTCATTATATTCAAACCATTTTGTTTATTTTCAATCGTTCTTTAATAATTGACAAAAGTAGTAAAAACAACCAAAATTACTATAAATTAATCTTCAATATTTAACTGCCAAACGTAAGAAATAAGAAACGATTTTTGTAGTTTGTTTTCTTCAATATTTAACTAACAAAACGTAAGAAAAAAGAAACGATTTTTGTAGTTTGTTTTCCAAATTTTAAAGTTTTTTTATTGGCATGTGTAATTGCAAAACACAATACACAAAATCGTTGATTTATTTCCTTAAAATATATCAAGTTCTTTTATATTTTAAATAATAAACAGACTAAACATTTTCTATAGCAACTCTTTATTTACACACAAAGTTAAAACAATTACATAAAAGACTTTATTGAAACTGTATTTACCCTGTAGGAAATGTCGATAGTGAAACTGTACTGATTCACTATTGACTTTGTCACCAGTACTACTGACTAATTATGCCCCAGCCAACGCTTTCTACTGTATACATTTAACAAGTGCGTGTCATTGCGAATCTACACAACTATTGACTAAGTGTTAACATTGAAACCAGAGATTCACTAGTACATTTTAGTAATTCTAGTTTACACTTTTGGAATTTTTTACTAGATTTCCACACTAGGAAGGAAATAAGATAAAACAGGTGCATTTATTTTGTTAAATTAGATATTTTATTTATAAATTTTTTTTTATAAATTTCATTAAAGTAAAAAAAAATTTCGTGCAAATTTAATTTTGGAGTAGACAAATCTTCAAAAGACTGCACAAAATCACCCACAGGCTTCGTAAAATCTTCATCAGGCACCACATCTCTGGAGTTGCAATTTTCACTAAAAATTTTTGCCTCTTTCTTGTATTTTTATTTTTATACAAAATTGATTGTTTTTTCACAAGTTTTTTGTAATTTCTTTTGCATACAAAGATTTGTCATTTAAATAAAAACTAAACAAATCTCTAATGAACGAAGACTTTTATATATGTACCTCTATTGACGATGATTTTGTGTGAGCTTCAATAGCTTAGTTGTCTAGACGATATGTCACAAATACTTTTTTTCTCTAAGGCCGGGTTCGAATCCCGGTCAATTCACTTTTTTTTTGTACATTTTTTTTTATTATTTTCTTAAGACTTTTTTTTTGTTTATTTTTGGTTTTTTTTAAACATTTAATAATTAATTTATATAAAATTTTATATTAATAATTAAATAATCCATAAATAGGCTAAAAACATCAACATTTTTATAAAAACCCTCTGATACAAACAAAATACAAACGTTTTTATACCCTTCACCACAGGTGGAAGGGTCGCGGGCTCGAATCCCGGTCAATCCACTTTTTTTTGTACATTTTTTTTTATTTTCTTAAGATTTTTTTTTGTTTATTTTTTGTTTTTTTTTAACATTTAATAATTAATTTAAATAAAATTTTATATTAATAATTAAATAATCCTTAAATAGGCTAAAAACATCAAAATTTTTATAAAAACCCTCTGATACAAACTAAATAAAAAACGGTTTTATTTCTATTTTTTGTTCCGATTTAAAAGAATTTATAAAAAGATTTTTAAACCATTTTATTTCTCATATATTAAAAAAATTTTATACATAATTTCCCTTTGAGTGCAACTATTTTAGGTCATAACTTATAATAATTAATAAAAAAAAAAATTATAAACTATTTTCCTTAAAATTTTTAAAATTAAGCTAAAGAAATTTAAAATATTTTTAATAAAAAAGCGAAATAAAATCCCAAATGCAAATTTACCAGCTAAATCAAACGTTTTTGTACAAATAAAACACATGCAGTTCTAGTGATATCTTTTAACAATTTGTTGAAATTCTTTTCTTTCACCTCTTCACCTTTTATACACAAACAACAAACACTATTCTAGAGCTGTAATATGACCTATGGATACGTCTTATATAGCAAAAGATCAAAAATCTTTAGTATAACATATTTGCTGAAAAACTCGGAAATATCGTTCAGGTACAAAAAAGTTATGCCCAAAACATAAATTTTTTTTAAATACCTATTTTCTGGAACCATAAATCTTCCCGAGTCCAAGTTTTATCACCAAACTAAATGGTTAATTTCATCTTAAAGGCGTCCGTATATAAATCTGTCCATTCCATATATGTCCATATATAAACTTCAGTTTTTTCCCAACCATGATGAAGGGTATATAAGATTCGGCATAGCCGAATTTTGCCGCTCTTACTTGTTTTTCTTTATATTTTTATTAAAAACTTTAATTTTTATTTAATTTAATAAAAAAAAAATCAAGAACAAGCACAGCTTTGCAGCTTCAAAAAAGGAATGTAAAAAGCATAGACGCTTTGTGGACATGCGTTTTATTATCAACTGGCGTATTTATGTGTGTGGCGTGAATAACTAGAAAGTGGCAGCATTGTCCGGGATGTATGTTATTTGAGGTTGCCAGTAAACACTAATGCAACATTAGTGGTAGTGAAGAGTTGCCATTAATATGACAGCCATTAATAGGAATTTATATTTCAACGAGTAAATGGAAATCTATCAATTGTATAATATAGAATTATGTTTTTTTCTATGTTCTTGTCGAAAGAAAGCATTGCATAAATATTTCTTAAAATGACTACTTCAACATTAAAACTTCATATTCTTGTCAATAATAATGGATTATTATTAAATTGTCAATAATATTGCCATAAAAAAATTATAACCTTAAATGAAGCTTCAAATAAGTGGACAAAAGTATGTTTAGTCTAAAATCATTTTAGGCTACGTTTTTAACCAAAATGGTGTTTTCTACATGTTTCCATACATCATTTACTTTACCAAAACAACATACATGTCTTTCCCAAAATACGTTTAGTGGAAACGTAGCATAAGTTAAAACAACATGTTAAACAAAACAAAGAACGAAAATATAAAAATAACAAAATTAGTAATTGCCTATATTTAAAGTAAGACCAGTACTAATCATTTACTGTCAAGAAAAGTCAAAAAAGTTCAATTGAACAAGTTAAGAAGCTTTCAGCCAATCAGCCATACTTTTAACTTTGTACATCTTCAAAGTTTCATAGTCGTTGCTAAAATCAATGTATAAGAAGTTTCTCAATTGAAGCATCTGCAGCTTCTCACCTCGTTCATATGAAATCGGTAACTTTTTAGCTTGGTGGCTTTATAATTGACTCCATGATTTTAGCTCTGCATATCCTATTGTTACATAGTCCTTGTTAAAACATTCTAAAGAAGTCGTTCACTTATTTAACGAAAAAACATTCCAGAAAGTGTTGTAATATAACTAGTTAAATGAAGATGCAACAACCACATTTAAAAACTAATCAAGTTTTGGTATTACTTTTCTGAACAAAGGAATTTCAAAAATAAACTGTTCAACAGGCAATAAAAGAAAATAGATATATATTAAATGAAAGGTATTTAAACCAAAGGAACCATTTTATGCTTGTTTGAATTCGATGTTGTAAAATTATTAAATAGAAAAGTAATCTGCCAGGGCTGTCAAATTTATATAGACTCATGATATATAGTCCGTTACCAACTATATCTTAGTTTATTTAAAAATTCATAAAAATATATTTTTAACTATTCGAATCAGTCATTCAAATAACAAACTATAAAATATACAGACTTTCAGTAGAAGTTTATATTAGTTCCGTTCGTTTACCCAATAAATTGTACAAATTAGTACAAATTTTAACTGGATGTCGTTCTTTTACCCTTCACAATGGTTGGGAAAAAATTGTTTATATATGGACATATATGGAATGGACGCCTTTAAGAGCAAATTAACCATTTAATTTGGTGATAAAACTTGGACTAGGGAAGATTTATGGTTCAGAAAATAGGTATTTAAAAATAATTTATGTTTTGGGCATAACTTTTTTGTATCTGAACCGATATTTCCGAGTTTTTCAGCAAATATGTTATACTAAAGATTTTCGATCTTTTGCTATATAAGACGTATCCATAGCTCTAGAATAGTGTTTGTTGTTTGTGTATAAAAGGTGAAGAGGTGAAAGAAAAGAATTTCAACAAATCGTTAATTTACATTTCTACAAAAACGTTTGATTTAGCTGGCAAATTTGCATTTGGGATTTTATTTCGCTTTTTTATTAAAAATATTTTTAATTTCTTTAGCTTAATTTTAAAAATTTGAAGGAAAATAGTTTATAATTTTTTTTTATAAATTATTATAAGTTATGACCTAAAATAGTTGCACTCAAAGGGAAATTATGTATAAAATTTTCTTAATATATGAGTAATAAAATGGTTTAAAAATCTTTTTATAAATTCTTTTAAATCGGAGTATTTTGTTTGTATCAGAGGGTTTTTATAAAAATTTTGATGTTTTTAGCCTGTTTAAGGATTATTTAATTATTAATATAAAATTTTATATAAATTAATTATTAAATGTTAAAAAAACCAAAAATAAACAAAAAAAAAGTCATAAAGAAAAAAATAAAAAAAATGTACAAAAAAAAGTGAATTGACCGGGATTCGAACCCGCGGCCTTACAGAAAAAAAGTATTTGTTACATAGCGTCTAGACAACTGAGCTATTGAAGCTCACACAAAATCATCGTCAATAGAAGTACATATATAAGTCTTCGTTCATTAGAGATTTGTTTAGTTTTTATTTAAATGACAAATCTTTGTATGTGTGTTGTTTGTGTATAAAAGGTGGAGATGAAAGAAAAGAATTTTAACACATGGATGTGTTTGTTATGCGTAAAATTCTACATACATATTAAACAAAGGAATTTACCGAAAAAATTAGAGGTAGTCCTGGTTTTTTGCTAATATCTCAGCCATATATTCTTCGTAAAACCCATTTCAACACACAGACGGACAGACGGACATCGTTAAATCAACTTCGCTCTTCATAAGGACCCAGAATATATATACTTTATAGGGTCTAAGATCAATATTGTAGAAATTATAAACGGAATGACAAACTTATATATACCCTTCCACCTTTGGTGAAGGGTATAAAGAGAGAATAAAGTGACAGATTGATGTTGAGAGTTCTTCTTCTTTCTGCAAATTTTTAATGGACAAATTATTGCCAGCAAGAATTTACAAACAGAAAAAAACATATGCTTAAAAAACATGTGATAAATTTTTGAAAATAAAAATGTTTTACAACTATGTTGTTTTATGGAAATGCAATGCAACAAATATTGTTTAATGTATTATAGAAAAGATAAAAAAACCTTCTAATATGTTTTTGCTTAAGATTTTACCACATATCTCTCTTTTTTACAATCAGCTCTCTCTTTTACAATCTCTCTTTTTTACAATCAGCTGTTTAACGAACTTGTAAATTATTGATAATTTTTTGTTCGCGTGCTTTTTTAGAAAAATTTAATTTTGAGAGTAAATTTGTCTTATTCTCTGTAAGCTTGTTACTGAGTAATTCTTACTGGACTTCACTGAGAAAAGGATACGAATGGACTAATTTTCAGTTAAATGTAAAATTTTTTTTTTTTTTTGTTTCAAAATTTTTTTATCAAAATAGTTAATTCCCAATAAACATATTTGCTGGAATTAAAGCTAAAATCAAGATTTTTCATAAATTACACAGTGAGAATATGCTTTAATTCAAGCCTTGAATTACAGTTCAATTCAAGTTCAAACAACATAACTTCAAGCTTAAAAAAAACTATAAAACCACGGTAATAATTGGTTTTGCTACAATTTATTAACTCTCTTTAACATACATACATATATTTTTATAATTTTAGTTTTGTATATTTAATCTTGATTTTTTGACTTTCTATGTTTTTCCACTAATCCTTTTTTATTTAGAAGCGTAGAAATTTGTTGAATCTTTCTGAAATAAGAAAAAAGATAATGTAAGGACAGAGTTTAGCTCCAAATATATGTGGCTTACCTTTTCGTTAAAATCCATGGAGGAATTTCGGATTTTATAAAAATCTTTACAAAAAAATTGTAAATTTGAACATATATTTTAAATTATTCAAATTCAAATTATTTTTATTTGTTAAACTTGATTTTGACTGTAAAAAAAAAAATACTTAAAATAAAGCACAATACAAGCAATATTTAAAGCACTTGAATTTTTAACTTTTCAATGTTTATTGGGTTCATATTTGGGAATTTTTCTTTAGCATTGAAATTTCTTTACCATTAGTTGACACTTATGTAAATGCAAAATATTTCAATACAATTTAATGGTAATGAAATTTTTTCCATTAAAAATTTCATAACTAATGGTAATGAAACAGCACAAATGCATAAAAAACTAATTATAATTATTTGAAAAATCATTTTTTTTAAAAAAGTTTATGAGATTTAAAAATTATCAAAGTAGCTTTATACAGAAAAAATAAAACAAAATATAAAATATACAAATGTTAACTCGCATAAATAAATATTATCATCAATATTAACACATAAAATGACGGGTAATAATGCTAATGGTTTCTTTTAATTAATGCATTAGTAATGGTAATGAAATTCAAAAACATTGTCATTGATCAATGAAATCAGATCCTTAAATCATTACCATTAATTCAAACAATGGTAATGAAATTTTTATCATTACCATTGCTATCAATGTAATGGTAATGAAATCATCAATTAATTAGTCTAATCAAAGCATTAGTCCCATGTATGTTTGGGTTAAATACAAAATTAATTCAATACAAACTACAAGAAGTTTTTCACATGTACGTAATTTTTTTTAAAGAATTCAAAACGTTCTCTTTTAAAAATATTCTATTTATTGTGATAAAAACTTTTCTAATTGTATAGTGTTACACCAACAATTTGTTGAACTTAGAAAATTTCTAAAAAAAATCTGAAATCCCCAAATCTCTTCGTACAAAAAATTGAAATTGCTAACTGGCAGCACTGGTGGAATTTCACTGGATTTTTTTTATAACGGCAAAAAGTATGCTTTGTTTTTTTTCAAGATATGTACAAATTAGTAAAATAATTTTTATAAAATCTTGATTAGTTGCCAGCTGGTGGATGTCTTCGCTAAGGTTGCGTATTGATTACAGTAGATGTCGCCGCGTACATTTGTTTAAAAATTACTTTTATGCTATTGCTAAAAAACTTGTTAACCATTTAATGGTAATGAAATTTTTTGGCATTAGAGTTTTTCCTTCTAATGCTTATGAAACGTTACTAATGATAATCAAATAGCACAAATGCATAAAAAATCTAATTATAATTGATGAAAAAATCATTTGTTTACATAAAATTTATACGATTTAAAAATGATCAAAGTCAAACAAAATATAAAATATACAAATATTAACCCGCCGTTGGCTACTGGTAAATTTTATGTTATTTAATTAATAAATGGTTCTTCGATTAAACAAAGTAAATGCTGATATTCATATGTCAAAATTACATTTTTACCTAAAATATTAAAATTTTTTCTTGTATATAAGTAAGAAAAGGTACACTCACCAAAAAAAGTCTGTAACGGCAACTGAAAATTTTGCTGTTATTACGGGAAATTCTGCTAATTTGAGCCCAGCGGTATTTTTTGCTAATCTTAGCAACACATGTCTGCTGACGTGTAGTACAATGAAATTAGTAGAAAAATTAGTAGCCGCTACTAAATTTTAGTAGACTATTTGTAAAGTGGAATTTAAAATCTGTTTGTTAAAATCATCAAAAAAATGACTAAATTTTATTAAAATTAGTAAAAAGCTTTGAATTTATTTTTCTTATCGAGCATCAAAAATTTTTAATATATTTTTAAAAAACGAATTAATCATTTTGTTTTAATTTGGTAATTTCTGTTTTGAAAAATATTTTGGTCAATTTTTTTTTATTTTTAAGGTTAAATTTTAATTGTTTTTAGGGCGGATTTTTAGAACTAAAAAACCTTTTTAGTGCTATTTTAAGTGGATGTCCTCTTTTTAGACATCAGTCGGTATCTTCGCTTCTGATCCCTTTTTTTAATATATGTAACATTTTAAGGAAATTTAAGTTTGTACACTCAGAAAAAAAAGTTAGTAGAAAAATTTGTAATCGGTTTTCAATCCCACTCTACTATTTTTGTACTTATTTTTAGTAAAAAATTATTATTTAGCAAATCTTTTTGCTATTTACATTTTACAAATTACAGAAATTTTACAGAATATTTACAAATTTTTGTTGCTTATTTCAGAAATCATTTTACAAATTTTTGAAAACCGATTTGCTAAAATTAGCAAAAAATATTACTAATTTTAAAAAAGTGGTTATTGGAGGAAATGTTATTTCTAATTAAAACTTACACCTACACTCACCAAAAATAGTCTGTAACGGCAACTGAAAATATTTTATCAAATTTCAAATATTTTTATGACAAATATTTTTGTTTACATTTAAAAGAGAAAATCCAATAATTTCTAAGACTTGGCAACATTTGTATACATTCTTAATTTTTAAGTAGCTATATCTATAACTACTTAGCAAGTCTATATCTACTTAAATTTGTTAGGAATATTTATAAAATATTCGAAAAAAAACAAACCTATTGTATTGTTTTACAAAGTTTGAAAGAACTGTCACTTCTACTATCTGGTTTGGGCTTTAGATTTAAAGTGGTTTGTAGCCTATACAAATTTTGAATACCTACTAAATTGTAACAATTTTTTTTAATTTTTACCGAAATTGTTTTTAAGGAAAAAAATTTTCAAACTGCAATCAATTTTTATAACATAAGTAACGTCATAGTTCTTATTAGATTTAATTGATTGGAACAAAATATACATTTTAAAAGATTTATTTTTGTTTAATCTCTGCCTATTTCAGAGGCTTTTTAAAATATATTTAAAGGGTGAAAAAGCTTTAGAATATGAGAATTTTTGATAGTGAATTATTTCTCAGAACCTGGGTCAATAATTTAACAAACAATTTTTTTGTTTCTAAGATCGACTTGTTGAACAACTTGTTGCCCTTTACAAGTTTAGGTAAACGGATTCTAACAGAACATTTAGAATTGCTACAGAGTTAAAATATTAATTATCTATTATGGCATCAAAAACAAAAAAAAAAAAAACGAAAGAAAATAAATAAATAAATAAATAAATAAATAAATAAATAAATAAAGAAAGAAAGAAAGAAAGAAAGAAAGAAAGAAAAAAATAAATAAATAAATAAATAAATAAATAAATAAATAAATAAATAAATAAAAACAATAAAAACTTTCTGCAGAAAACAATATTAACTAGCATACTATCTGTTACATCGTGAGCGGAATTTTTAATCCTTTTTACCCGCCTTACTCTAAATAAGAATAATTTAATATGTCAACTACCAAATCTAAGAGAACTAGTTTTCTCTAACACCGGCCTCGTTAAGCTAGTCGGCTTTGGAATTGGTTTGATAATAAATTTCAAAAACAAAACGTAAATTAATGAACAATTAGAGTCAGTAAAATCTAAGATAGAAGTAAAGAAAAAAATTAAAATAAAAAAATTTTTATAACCGAAGTTTAAAATAAATTTAATGATTTCAAAAATGAATTCAAAAACGAATTGAAGAATAAAATAACGAGAGAGTATCAGAACTCGAAACAGTGAACCCTGTTATTGCTCAACTAAACCTTAATGTAAAAAGTCTCAACTACAAGATACTTATTCACGAAAATTCGGTCATTGCGTCGGATTTACTTACAACTGTCATACTTTGTTATGATGATGAAGATCTCTACGTAATATTTGACAATATTTATCAAGAATTTGATGTAACAGCTCCAAACTTCAAATCCATTTTTCGTGTTAAAAGCTTCAAACATACTCGAAATGTTAATGACCCTCCTATCATCATAAAACTCTACTCAAAACTACAGCAGTTTTTCATAAAAAAAATAGAATCTTACTACGACTACATCATGCTGATTTTGAAAGAGTCCAACAATTTTTTTATCAATGAATATTTAACACCGCACAAGCCACAGAATACTCAAAACAGCACTAAATTTGAAAAAAGATGATTTGCTATCAGTCGTCTTTATCCAGCAGGGAATTGCGTATATAAAAAAGCTTTCTGATGATGAACCACTTGGAATTGTAATGATAGATCAACTTTAACAGTTAATCCATTAGTCAAATTTGCCGTTTATAATTTAAAATTAAACTTAAATTTAAATATTAATTTTTGCCAATTATTAAAAATTATTTCAAGCACATATTTTTTCTTTATAGTTCCAAAGACAATGTTTTTACTATGATAAGCATCTTAGCCAAACAAGATGGACGAAATTAGATCCATTTTTGTTGGTTTAAGCTCTCAATGATTCTATGTACAGTCTGCCAGATTTTAAATTATTTCGTTCTGACAGGAAAATATATGCAGGAGGTGTGTGTATTTATATCACGAAATAAATTAATTGTATTTTAACTCAGATCGAGCCCAAGCAGTCAAACTGAATACTTATTTCGAAAAATAACCACGTTTGATAAAGAAAAAATGCTAATTGCCTGCGTATACTGTCCAAGTAAGGATATTGATCCTGAGGATCTACTTGGTACAGCCATGTTATTATAGCTAGAGATTTCAACAGAAATTTACTCTTGGATAATTCACTTTCAGAGCACTTGCAAGTACTTGGATTGTTACACTAACAGTTCCAATAGCTTACTAGACGTATTTTTTGTAAGCGATAAAAAATTTATTACTTTGTGATCAATTCTAAATCTCTGTTTTTTCGAAACATGATTTAACTTTTATTGTGTATGACACATTTAAAAGCACTGAAAATTATTGTTACACATATCCAGATTATCACAACATTAATTATGAAGAATTGAATCAAAGACTTGATTGTGTCAATTGGAATTCAGTTTGTCATCTTGAAAATGCAAACGATCAAAGATGTAAGGAATATAAAACTCCAGAATTGCACTATTTATTTAAATCAAACAGAAAGGAAGTTGTGAATAGTATTGTCCTAGCAAAATGCTATAGAGAAATTTACTTCAGCTATCGATAGTAAAAGCAAACGGAAAGAAATTCGTTTAATAACCTGTTTGTGATGCTAATTCCGATGTTGATGTAGATGTTTTAAATCAACAATTTGTCAATATTGAAGTGGGAAAACCCCATTATAAAAGAATATGACAATATTCATACAGTTGCTTTTGAAAACTGTTTCTCTTTTCGATGTGTCGATCAGTCTGAAGCTCTTGAAGCTCAAATGCTGTCGGTCAGGATGAAATTAATTCTAGATTCTTAAATTATCGTACCCAAATCTTGCCATATTTTACGTTTAATACTATATTTACTCTCAATGAATTTTTTCTGAAATATTGAAAGAAGCTAATATTATCTCTATTACCAAAAAGAAAAATGAGTATCGACCAATTGTCATACTACCTTTTTTTGTCAAAAGTTTTAGAAAATATGATGCATAAGAAAATCAATGATTATGCTAAAAAGCATAGTCACATATCCGAAAAACAATCCGGCTTAAGACAGGGTAGAAGCTGTATAACTGCGTTGAACGTTATTATGGAAGATCTTAGGACTAAAATGGCTTTTGATATTGTAGATTACTCTATCCTACTCAGTAAATTGCCGTTTTTGCAGTTGCAATTGATTTTCTTTGCAAGACCAGTTGTTTTTTTTTTTTCAAATCCAATTGGATTTAAAAATCGGCAGAATAACAAAATAATAAAAACGTTAGAAAAACGTATATGTTCTTTATTGTATTTAAATGTTGGCTTAATAAAATCTAATCTAAATTCAGGTTTCCATATTTCTATGAGATTTGAAACATTTTTCTAAGAAATTGTAAAACCTTTTGCCAATTTGTATTTATTTAGAATTTATTTAGCTACCTCGCTAAATAAATTCTAATAAATTAATTTTTTTTTTTTTATTTAATGTATAGATAGTATTTGCCACTCACCCTTTTTTAACACTCTTAATTTGGCTGCAAAATTGGTGAGTTTTGACTGGCAACTTTTAGTACTGTCTAGCAGTGCTGCCAATTTTAACTGTTTTTTGAGATGCTTAAGAGTTTTCAGGTTTGTTTTTTTTTAATGAAAAACAGTATTTTTTATAATTCATGCATTTTTGAGATTTTTCATATTAAAACATGATATTTTTTTAATATGCTATTTAATTTTACTAAAATTGGACATATTTAATTTAAGTACAAAATATAACAAAACTTTTCTTAACATGAAAAGTATTATGGTCCATACACCCATTGGCTATCTCTGTCTATCGCTATGCACTATTTCCCATTTCTATGTTAAAAATATATAATAGGTTGTTTTAATATAAAGTAACAATAAAAAATGCATAACTTTGAAAAAAGGGTTTCAAACTGTTAAGAATACCAAAAACTGGGAAAAACAATATTGTTTTTCGGTTATTGATTATGCAATATGTAGTTACTATTACCAACTGAGTTCAAAACTAATTTTAAAGCTGGAAAGAGAAAAAAAATATTTAAGTGGAAAAAATTTATGATTTTCGTAAAATTATATTTCTTTTTATTTCAGTTTGATTCTGATATATGAAGAGTTTTATCGTCTTAATCTTTGGGTAATAAATTTCTAGATATTTATTTTCTTCTCAAACAGTCTTAAAATTTTTAATTGAAAAATAAATGAAAGTTAAAAATTAATATTTTTAATTCATGTTTATTTTAACATATATTAATGTAGTAATTTTCAATAGAGTTTTTTCCAAGATAATGTGTTAAGAATCTTAGGGTTTTATATGAATAGAGCTTTTAGAACAACTTGTGTTTTTTAATATGAATATATTGTGACAAAAGTTTTTGGGTTATTAAATTTGAAAATCTAGTAAAAAAAATAAAATATGTAGGTCAAATCAGTCTATATGATCTGCACACCAGTCAGAGTAAAAATCCACAAATGCTTAATGGGTCGAAATGGCCCCAAATATGTCTATGAAGTCTGAATAATGGATAAACAACAAAATTTCTTTGTACAATTTTAAATTATTTTGGTACTAGATGTATTTATAAGAAAATCGGACCAAATTTTATTAATAATTTTATTTGTATATGTGATAGTTTGCGTACAAAAAAGCATAAAATCCCATTGCGATGGGACATTTGTAGAGGCACTATGTCTAAACAAGGGCCTGATTACAAACCAAAAACAATTTGCCCTTGTACTAAATGAGTCAGTGCGAACAAGAATTTATACTCAGTCGAACGTGAATTGTGAATTTTTGGTTATTACCACTACGTAAAATAATTAGTATGATATTATAATATGGAAATGATAAGCTACCGAGTTTGTCGCAAAAATTTTTGAGAAAGAAAATTCTAACAGTTTTTACAGAATGGCTGGAAAAAATTTCTAAAAATTAAGAGAGACTATAGCCAAGATGTGATTTTTTCGACAATAATTTATGTAACTATTTTAAATAATCACAAAATAAACTGTCTAATGAGTTAAAGTGAAAAATTCTTGACAGCATTACTCACCTAAAGTTGCTGATTTAATCATGAGACTTAACACCGTGTCTTCGTGATTTTCTTGAAATGAACTTGCATGCAAAAAGCGACAAAAACGGAAATCATATCTAAAACCACGAAGAATATTAATTAATGTTTATTTAAAATTTACTATTAACATATTATAATTCTTATAATAATATAATACTTACGGTTTTGGTAAATTTAACAAATATTTAGGACGGTGGACACTAATTAGTATCAAAATTTATTTTCTTTACGATTTTAACGCAGAAATTAGTTTTTTTCCATGTAATTTTGACTGAAATACAAAATATTTATTTTGTATATTTGTTTATTGTTATTAAAATTAGAGAAATAAAATTATCTCAAACATAAACATTTAATATCAACTTTAAATATTTAATTTTCTCAAAGTTAAAAAACAATTTATTTATTTATAAAACATATATAACACAGTGCAACACATAAATTGGTTCCTCTTTCGTACCCGGTTTTTTTTGAAGTGTATATCGAAACTAAAAAAAATCCGCAACGGACTTGGCCAGATTACATCGAAATTTTTTTTTATGGACACCCTAAGTTTTTGCACCCAAACATGATTTTTTAAAAAAGGAAAATTTTTATGGAATCCATATATCATAAACCGTTCGGAATTTTGTTTTTATGTCTTTGGCAAAGTTGTAGATCCAAACCAAAGCAAAAAAATTCTCACATGGACCGACCCAAAAAAATTGCATCCACTGCATCAAAATTGCAAAAAATTGGGAAAAAA
Source organism: Eustalomyia histrio (assembly GCA_949748255.1). Lineage (NCBI taxonomy): Eukaryota > Metazoa > Arthropoda > Insecta > Diptera > Anthomyiidae > Eustalomyia > Eustalomyia histrio. Next base: position 132,918,312 of record OX456523.1, on the reverse strand, counting down.
TGCTATTTTTTTTATGATTTTTTCATGATTTTGTCCTGAAATGGCTTAAATACTGTGAATTTAAGAAATCTTTCTTCAGCTAAATTATATCTAACAACAATATAAACAACTCTCTAGTACATGCCATCTTAATACGAACATTCCTTAACCCTAGAAAGCACATCTTTTTGCTCACACTTATTTTGCATAGCCAATGTTTGTCGTTTCGACAAAGAAAGACTATATAGGTTAATGCCGTTTTTGTTGTTACTTGTTTTCAAATTTACTATTTAAACATTTTATTGTTGTAATGCTGATATGTTTTTGAAAAAATGAATATATTTATTTTATTAATAAAAAGTAATTATTTTATAACGCAATTAACAATTTCATAATTTTCTTTTTATTTTTTGTTTAAGTTTTTTTGTTTATTTATACAAATGCAAAAAAATTCCCAGTATTTAAGCCATTTCAGGACAAAATCATGAAAAAATCATAAAAAATAGCATTTTTTCCCAATTTTTTGCAATTTTGATGCAGTGGATGCAATTTTTTTGGGTCGGTCCATGTGAGAATTTTTTTGCTTTGGTTTGGATCTACAATTTTGCCAAAGACATAAAAACAAAATTCCGAACGGTTTATGATATATGGATTCCATAAAAATTTTCCTTTTTTAAAAAAATCGTGTTTGGGTACAAAAACTTAGGGTGTCCATAAAAAAAAAATCGATGTAATCTGGCCAAGTCCTTTGCAGGTTTTTTTTAGTTTCGATATATACTTCAAAAAAAATCGGGTATGAAGGAGGAACCACACGATGACCTTAAAAATGCTGCACTGTGTAATATACGATTCAAAAATGATTTGATATCAATACTAAATCTCGAACCATTATTTTTAATTAGAAAATTATTTGAGACAAACATTTGGGACTAATGCAAAAATTTAAAACTTTTACAAACAATTCCAAATGTATTTTTCAAGTTGTCGTCGAATATTTCTCAAATAGAATTTAAGGGCTAAATTATTTTTGTTGAGAATAACTTGAATTATAGCTTTGATATCAAATACAAATTTAAAAATTTTTCTAAGGCATTAATCGATGTTTTTGGGAATAGAAAAGTTTTGTTTTTACTTATATTAAAATGTCTGCTTGTACATAAAAAAACATGAAAACTCTTAGGCATCCCAAAAAAGGAGAAATTCACTATATGGTAGCACTGCTAGACAGTACTAAAAGTTGTCAACCAAAACTCACATTTGTTGCAGCCAAACTATGCTGGTGTTCTAAGAGAGTGCTAAAAAAATGGCGAGAACTTAAATCTATACGTTAATCCTCTAATGCCTAAGAAGTTGAAATTTGGTCTAAAGGTCCATCCTCCATCGTAGATATTAGCTAAGGCGGAATTATAGAAAGTTCTACACTTTGACGGCTTGCCAAAATCGCTTGTATTTTTTGTCAATTCCCATGGAGTGGAGTAAAAAGGAGGAAGTCTAACCCCCTTTGGCTTTTGTAACATGTGCTCCCAGGAGTAAGGACTAACTCATTCAAAAGGTATATTTTAGAATTTTTGCCTGAGAAAAGGTAAAAATAGGGCGAAAAGGCCGAAAAGCCTACCCCTGAACGGCCTGCGAAAACCCTAGAACAAGGAAACTGAAATTTGTTATGAAGGTTCCTCTTCCGGAGGAGGACAACCGATTTTGTTGCCAATCGAATGGTTCAGTTGCAGCAACCGAATATTTTGTTTGCGTCTACAGAATTATTATTTAGGCAACAATACTGTTGTCATAGTCAAATATCTCATATCTCAATTAGGTTTCAGTTGTAACAACCAAAAAATTCGGTTATCACAACCGAACCATTAGATGGGCTACAAATTCGGTTGCCAGCATGAATCTGTGTTCTCTGTCCTGAAATTAAAATGACAAAAAGGAGAAAAGTCTCCGCCTTGACGAGGATCCCGCTAACAACGTAGCGTGTTTTGTCTGCTATTTTTTGAATAAGCTGCTAATAAACATACGCATCTGTGGGAAGTTTTATTTTGAAGAACCTTAATTACCCATTTCATCTGGGGACTCCGGGCATATCAAAGTCATACATATAAAAAATTTATCCGTAGCATAGCAAAAGGGTGTCCAAAATGTGTGTACTTAGAAAATAAAATGTGAATTTAGGAAACAATAAAAATATTATGATAACTCCGGTTTGTTTAATTTGTTGTCTATGATATAAATTATAAACAAAATAATATATTTAAATTTAACAACGATAAAGCTTATACCTCTAACGCATATAAAAAGTCAGTCAAGATTTTTGTTTACATGTAAATTTGTTTTAAAAGACTGTTTAAAAAATATAAGAATGATTATGTCTTTGCCTGGACCAGTCACAGAGTTAGTCACGCGACGGAACTTTGAGGCAGAAACCGGTTCTCAAGTTGGTTCTCTTATATGAAAGTAACCGGTAACTTTAACATGGGCTTGTCATAGGAGGTGGCAATTTCTACCTTTAAAGATACTTGCGACATATCGCTGGCCTTGTGTAGAGTACCATATCACTGCCAAAGACATTAATTTATAAAGATAGAGCAAAATGCATAATTGCTTTAGTGTCTCTATTTCGCAGTAGATGGCGCTCAATTAAAAAGATAACAATACCCTGCGCTATGCCTAGGTCGGCATGACTTTGGATTTGGCTTTCAACTGTCTTAGTAACCACAAATATGACATTTAACACATATTTCTAATTCTAGTACATTCAGCTGTCACTAGCACACTTTTTTCATAATACTTAAGTCAATTTTTGAAATGTTCGACGTGGTAAAAGCATTTGTTTACATTTTTATTTTAAAAACAAATTTTCATAGTTCAAACCGGTATTTTTGCGATGATTTGTAAAATTTTGAAGTATTGAGGCATTGGAAAATGCATATTTATGTTAAATCTTTCTTTCAAAATAAATAAATAAATAAATACGCATACGATAAATTGCAATACTGTGCTCTCAAACAATTAAATGAATACTGATTTAGAAAATTAAAGTATAACATACACATAAAACATATATTTCTGCATAGTTTTTGGCAAACATTCTTTTATGTTACAAACGAAATAGGAAATCAATAATACCCTCTTGCATATTGTAGCAGAATATGCCTAATAGGGAGAATTTATTTTCATATGCGCCACCTATTGGGAAATAGTTTCAACTAATGGTCTTTCTTTAATAATTTAATGTCTTTGATTACTGCATTGGTGTAAGTGAATGCGCAACAGAACAGGTTAGAATTATCTTACACATAACTAGTCTCATGTTCGACACTACGTGATGTGTATCAGAACTAGTGCAACATGAAACATTAAGTGACTGGCTCAAATGTACATACTACAGGACTGAGGACAAGTAATTAATAAAAAACTAGTTACGTTTCAATCACAATGTGTTATGTTGCCGAACTTGTAGAGAATGAATAGTTTCGTGACATATCACTTGACTGTTGCAAGTGAACATGTCACATAGCAAAAATTTTTCCAAAAAGAGAATTTTTGGAAAATTTCCAAGAGAGAATAATAAATCAAAATTAACTAATTTAATTTCTAACAATTATAAATTAAATTATTTAATACATTGATTTAAGAAAAATTGCAAATGAAAATTTAATTTACTCCCAATAAATTAATGTTTTAATAAAAATCGAGTATTTTAAACAAATTCATATTTCGCAAATTAAAATTGTTAGACCTTCTGGAATTAGTGCGAATTCAAAAAGATTTTTTTTAATCCTCTACTTCATGAGAAGCCATATATGGCTTTTCATTTTCAAATTCTCAACGAAAATTAACAGTTACGAAAAATAATAGTTTTCGAAAAGCATAAGTAGGCCTTTATGAACATGAGTCGAATGTGGTTTTCTGTTTTCTCTACATAGATGCATAGAAAACCTTAGTCTTGTTTATCAGTGCGGGTTGTCACTTCGTAGATTGAAAATACACAAAATAAAATATTTATTTATTAAAGTTACATGTACGATTTACGATGTAGTTGGGTTGAGTAGCCTGTATCTCCAGCACCGCGACCAAGTAGATCTATTGTGCACCCTCCAGTGTTGTCCTCAGTTGTTCTCCAGTGTAGCCTTGAGTAGCAATACATGTAAGTTGGTAAGCTTTAATAATTTTTTTTATGGAATATATAGCTTTGTAAATAGTCTTTATGCGATATTTTTAAAATGTGTATGTAGAACTTATTAATTCACGCATTTCTTAGATGATGTATGGCTTCTAATGCATTCACAGAAAAATTCGTCCAACTTTGGTATGCCATTTTTGGCTTCTCATTCATTTACGGATAAAAATTAATTAATTTTGTTTTTATATTTTACATGACATCAGCGATGACTACAAAACGATTTTGGTCGATTCCTTGTTATGAGTTAGAAAGTGATACAGAAATACCTGAGTCAGGCAATGAATCAGTGGCAAATCAGTCTGGTGATACCAGAAAAGGATGAAAGTAGCGATTTTTATTCTGGTGGTGAGGATCCGTTGGTCGGTTTATTTATGATAAAGAAAAAAGGTCAGAAGAGGGAGCAGAAAATAAGCTGGAAGGAAACTAAATTTGGTACATATACGGAAGACGATTTACCTTTTTTGGGAACCAAGGAATTGCCAGAGGTGATGTCTAAATTGAAAACCCCTACCGATTTTTTTCCCCGATGAATTACTTGACATCATTGAAGAAGAATCCAACAGAGAGTGTTCTTTTTTATTTTTTTTTATTAATGTTCCTTATACTATTTTTAGACTTTAATTGCACAAATAAAATATAAAAATTGATAAATAATTTAAATTATCTTTGTTGCATGAAACGCCACATATGGCAATAAATTTTTAGGAGTGCGTATGAAGCCATATATGGCATATGAAGCCACCAAATTTTTTTCCAGAAAACTGACCTACTTTTCTCAAAAAATTTTGTAAATATTAATTATTCCATTAAGAAAAATAAATCAAACAAAAAAAAACAATTTTCTAGCTGGATCATAATGCATGCAGTAAAGATATTATGTTCAAAAAATTTTTATTTATAGATTTCAACCAAATTGTCCAATAGAAGTTCTCAAATTTTTTTAATTCCTATTGTTCCTATAAGAAGCATAGGGCCGCAAATAGAAAATTTTGGTTCTTATCATTATGATATATAGGTGATGTACATGCAATTTTTTTTATGACTTTTAAATTTGTGCCTTTTTTGATAAAAGTCAAATAATAACTATAAATTTTGACTTTTATTTTTTAAGGCAAAAATTTAAAGTTATTTCTGACTTATATTATTTTACTCAAAAAATAAAAGTTATTTTTTAACTTTTAATATTTTAAGGCAAAAATAAAAGTCATGAATTAAATTTATTTATTTATTTATTCAAGGTTTAGGTAATACATAAATGTATATGCTAAATATATTTTTTTTTATTTTATTAGCTATAACAACTAGGCCTTAAGCTAATTAGTTTTACAACACACATAGTAGATATTAAATCAATAAGGTATTTACAAAAATGATGGTAGATTCTATAAGCTTATCTAAATCTTATTATACAATTTAATAATTTTCAAGTAACTTATTATTTTGTTAATGGAATATTCTGAGGGAAATAATAGAGATGAAAGCGGATTAATATTCATGAATTAAATATTGCAAAGTAATACGCTAGTTTTATTGCTTTACTAGAATATTGGAATAATAAAAAATTTACTCTACCATAGCTGCACAAACTAGCACTTATTGTAAATTCTGTACCTGCAACTCAAGTTAGTGTAGAAAGGTCATTTTCAGCACTAAAATTGATTTTGGGGGATTTGAGATACAATTTATCTGAAGAAAACTTAGAATCAATTTTGATGGTAAAATTAAACAGCTGAACATATATAATAATAATAATAACAATAATTGTTATAGACTGTAATATACATCAATTATTGATACATATAAATTGGAGGCAATAAGACTAGCGTATTACTATGCAATATTTAATTCAAGACTTTTATTTTTGCCTTAAAAAATTAAAAGTGAAATAATAACTTTTATTTTTTGAGTAAAATAATAAAAATCAAAAATAACTTTTAATTTTTGTCTTAAAAAAAAGTTAAGAAATAACTTTTATTTCTGCCTTAAAAAATAAAAGTTAAAAAATAACTTTTTTTCTTGACTTTTTCGATAAAAGTCATAACAGTTACGGTCCCTGATTTTATTGCTATTTTATTTATATATTAAGTTCTTCAATTTAATCATATCGACAATGCGAAAGCCTGAATATTTTTATACTTTATAAAGTTTTGTAAATTATTTAAAAAAAAAAAAAAAACACAAAAAAAAAACAATTTCTAGAGTAAAATTTTTGGCAAGTAAATTAACCGAAATATAATTTTTCTACAAATTTTTTGAGTTTTTCACCTTTTTATTACTTGGTAAACAATAATTCTCCAGTTGTATTATCTGCATGTTGACCAATCTTTACAATAATTTACAGTAATTCTTTAAATTTTAAACTGATCTGCAAATAGCTGTGATTAAGATAATTATGCGAGTGTTTCCAAATCCTCTTTGAAAAATCATATCTAAGTAATCATTTCACTACCTTAAAATGTATAAATTTTATCAGGTGAAGAAAACTATCGCCTACATCTAACCAAAATGGGAATTCGTATGCAGAATTTTGTAAATCTTTTAAGGCGTGAGAGTGTAATATGACATCATATCATAAATCAAATCACAACTAAGTAAAATTACATAATCTTAAACAACATGTACATCAAAATCCTAAAAAGCAACATTTATATAACAACAAGGATATTCAGGAGTAAAAGACAAAAAGGCAAACACTCTTACGAATTAAAACAAAAGGACGGACATCCTACTTAAGAATGCGGATGGTAAGATGATGCCAAATAAGGACAAAACTTATGTGATGTTTATTTTTTGTTTGATTTTTTGCATGTTTTTTGTATTTCTAAAAAGGCACTCAAAAGTCTTTAAGTTATATTATTCACAGTCAGTTTGCCTGCCAACCAAACAGAGCAGTCAGGCAAAACTAACTAACGTTAACAAAAGAATTTCAATACAACACTAAACAATAGATTTGTATGCTCAAGTATACGCGAATTACGAGAATTTTTGGTATACAACTTCAGAATTAAAAGAATTACGTATTCCGTTGGCAAAAAAATAAACAAAAAAACTGACAACAACGACTTCATCACTTGTTTTCCTTTCCTCTTTAAGGATCTTCAAGTTCTCATTATTTTAAAATCTGTAAAAGAAGATCTTTTTTAAAATAAAAGTAAAAAAACATTATTAAAATAAAAGAAAGATATCAGGTTAACATAAACTTCATCTTCCATTTATACAATTGAAGGTGTGTCCCATTTGCCTGTCTGTCCATTTTGTTCTATTTATGAATTGAATTTGAAGACTCAAAATATGTACATGAAAAGTAAATAGTTTTGCACGTGCACTGATTGCTTGGGAAAAATTTGAATTCCACAATCATATGGAATATGTTCACATAATCGTGATTTACAAAAGGGTGGCACTTATTAGATTGGCACGTAACCGCAAAAAATAATAACTATTAAACTACCCATTCAGATTGAAAACCGTTTTTTTTGACTCGCGAATCAAATCAATTTTGATTTTAAATTTAATTATTCGGATGAAATTATTTCGTTTGATTTATAAAAAGAATTATTTAAATAAACTTGATTCTTCTAATAATATAAATATTAAATCGTGGTAGTAAAAAATTCAATCAGCTAAATGAATTCGCGAATTAATTCGTCAAAATTTAAATCAGATTTGAAAATTGATTTAAGGTCTGGAAACAGATTTGTTAAAATTTAATTTTAAAAAATACATATAAAAACTAACTTATAATTCGAAATATAAGCGCCACCTTATTAATGATAATATCCTTGCATAACCATTAGGCGTTTCATGCCGATAAAAGTTGCTCAACTTACTGGCTTGTGAAGGAACAATAAATAGTAGTCTTGAAAAAAAAACATAGTTCCTTGTTTTCTTCCAATGTTAGTATGATGAACTCACATGATGATAATGACGACTATGATGATTTCTGCATATCAAATTGCTTATCATTTAAAATCTTTTTTAAATATTTTCTATTGTCTTTTTTGTTGGTTGATTTTGATTTGACGCTCTTCGTTTGGGTTCAAGTTTGTTGCATTTAATTTCCAATTTATTTAGGTAATTGCGTTCTTGTACTTTTATGTGTTTTTCGAAGATAATCACTTATTTCCTGGGTTCCATTTACTGGCATTTTTTTTTTTTTTTGATAAAAGAAAATGTTTGCCTCAATTTGACGTGATTTTTGTAGTCGCTTCCTGTTGATTTTGTTTTTTTTCTATCTATGGTTTACAATTTCATTTCGTGAAACTTGTTCAACGGTTTTTTATTTCCGGTGTTTCTCAGCCATCAATTATGATAACTCTTTGTTGATACGTAAATAGTATTTGGCGCGGAAAATGGAAATTTACATAATTATCAATTTTTGCAATTTTTGATATCAAACTTTAGCTGATGAGAATAAACGTAAAATATTTATTATTTACTAAAGTAAAAGACAAGCCAAAATTATTTATTCTTAATGACAGTGGTCTATTATAAAGTCAAACCCATTTTGGTTTTTCTCCAGATAAGAGGTTAGGAAAACATTAATTTCTTGCTATTTATGTTTGATCTCTTATAATATATATTAGAGTTATAGTAAATATTAATGCAGATAACTCCAATAAAGCAGTAAAATAGTTGATAAAAAAGATGTCATCTATTTTAGATTTCCAGAAACTCTTTATTTTTACTTGACATTCCAAGTAATGAAGTATATAAGATATTCTTTCCGATATAAATTTTACATAGTCATCAGATATAAAACCGCAAAATGAATTCTGTATAATGTAACGATTATCAGATAATTTCTCATTCCAATTATTGTGTTTATTACACCAAAATTTTATTTCACGGAAGATAAATTCCCATGTTGAATAAACTATCTGGTTTTTAGCATTAAGGACTTCTTTAAAGTATCCATTAATCCATATTACTAGATATATATGTGCAATGATTAATATTATCATAAACACGCCATAAATTAGTAAACATAGGATATTTTCCCTTATAGTACCATAAAAACCAATTATTGCAAAAATAACTATTGTTAATCCGAGAATTATTGTAATTCCAAAATATCTTTTTATAGCGTCGAATGATATTGAGGTACTCGTTGCATTTATTGCATCCAAAAGCAGGAATATATTGGAGATTTTTTGGAGTAGGATATAACTCCAATAAACGAGCAAAACTCCACCACCCAATGCGATTAAATGTATTGCTCCAAAAAGAATCTTTACTAATAAGAGTATAATCATTTTGCAAAATATTTGCAATATACGAAAATGTACAATTGTATGTTTACGATTAGTTTTTGCTATTTTATTTGTTTTCAAGTTAATTGTCAAAATATTATAAAATATTTTTATGTAGGGTTTACCATTTCTAAACCCCCAAACGTGAGAGTTCTACGTTCATACTGAACTCCAAAATTCGTATATTCGTTTTTTTTCAAGTTTCAAGACTTTTAAATTCCATACAAATTTCAATTCGAAGATTTTAAGTAAACAATTTACGAAATTAATGGTTTTGTATGAACCTATACAACTACCTATAACTACCCTGCGGGGAAAAAGGCGTTAGTTGAGAATTGTGACCTGTGCCGGGATAGGTGAAAACTGAACCGGTTCCGAAAAAACATATCACGAAATATCAAAGAGCACCGGTTCCTAAAGTACCTATCACGTGACCGGTTCAAAAGTCAGGACTTGTCCTGTTAGACCAGTCCTGTTACATGTCACTGAGGGCAATTGACCCCCTCACAGGACAAGCCCATGTTAAAGTGATCGGTCCCGTGACCGGTCCGTATCACAATGAACCGGTCATGTGACGTGTCCTGGAATAGGTCCTTTTCCCGCAGGGTACCTATAAAATGTTGCCGCATGTTGAATCAAAACCACACATTACCAAATACTGGGTAATGTATAGGACCCGACGCATTACCTTGCACCTTATTAATTGATTCTACAAGCGATGAGCCTTAAAGTAATGTATGCATGCTTACCAATATGCTTACAAGTATAATATATGTGCAATATAATTAAATACACATACAAACTGTTTATCAAATATTGCTTTTTATGCTACGTATGTTTTGAATAAATTTGTCAGTTTTTAGAGTCATTATTTTATGTTAAATGAGAATGCATTATGTAATCAACTATTGGTAACTCATTACTTAAATTTTTAAGATAAGGCGTGTAGTTTACGAAATAATGCATTATTTTATCCACTATCGGTAACTAATTACTTTGTGTTTCTAAATAATGCTGAAAGTTTCAAAGCTTCTTCATCGTATCGTTACCGCTTCAGATGTTTCAATTACTGTTTAAATTCAATGGAAGAAGATAGGCAAACTAGGTACTCAATTCACAGTAACAAGAAACTGAAATTGATTCTCAAGTTCTACAAAACCTTAAAACTGAATTCGCAGATATTTTTCAAGATACGCCATCAAAATATACTAAATCAAAAATACAATTATATCTTAAACAAACGCACAGTGCATTTAACTACAGGCAAAATGGCGCTTACTTTAGAGAAGCTGTAATTAAAAAAAATAACTTAATTCACCATTTTCGCTGTATTTTTTGAGTCAAAAGATTTGTACGTTAAAACAGCTAACATCCGCTTGTTAACCCACAGCAAGAGTTAGATTTTTAAAATTATATATTTTTAGAATTTATCGGTTTCGAGATCATAATTTAATGTTACTAAGAAATAGCTAACATTAATTTTTAATATGTAAGAGAAGATTTAAAATATATAGTAATTCCTTAGTAACATTTAATTATGATCTCGAACCTGATGAATTCTAAAAATATATATTTAAAACATAGAGATCGAGTAATATATACAAAATTTACATTTTAAAATTATGTGTATTTTTGAACATAATCTCCTGAAACTTTAATATACTTAGTCCAATATTCTTCTACTCATTGATTAAATTAATTTACCTGAAGCTCTGGAAAATAATCATTTACAGCTGCGATTGCATCTTCATTGGAGTTAAAACGTTTGCCAGCAATAAATTTCTTTAAATTTGGGAACAGTTAGAAGTCACATGAAGCTAAATCATTTGAATAAAGTTTGTGGTCAAGCTATTTATACTTCAATTCGTTGATTTTTGCCTTTGTTAAAACACTTTTGTATTTGTGCTGGTGCGTTGGCTTGATAAAAAATTGACTTTTTGTGTTGTAAGCCAGGTTTTTTCGAATTTTAACTTGAGTTTATTGTTTGTAATTCCAGAAAACCGTTGCCTTAACCTTACCAGCCGATTGAAGTGTTTTTAACTTCTTTGGTTCCATCAGATTCAGATCATTGTTTTGATTTCTCTAGCAGCTATGAAACTACGCTTATAGTTTATTTGATTTCGGTAAAATTTATCCAAACAAGCTTGAGAAAAATGAAACTGAAAAATTAATATAGACTAAGTCCCCAGAAAACGTTGTTGTTTTTTCGGCACTGGTACAGTATTGAAATGATTACATTAATATACGGGTTATCGTAGGTATTTGCCCACGTTTGTACAGCGTTGGATTTAAGTACCTATATTTCCCTAGTATTTTAAATTAAAAATATCCAGTAGTGTGCCAGTATATTATTTTAATTTCTTTTAGACAAGAGTTCAAGATACGAGTTAATGCTTAGCTAGTCTTTTTTGCAAAAATTGGTATGAAACTTGCTTATAACATATGTAAGTCAAAGGTTTTCCTTAGGAATCTTATCTTGACTAAAGTCAGCTGGTTGCAAGCTCTAAAAAAACTAGTGTTTAAGCTAAAGGTGTGGTTTGATCCTTAGTAAAATTTGAACCTGCGTGAAAGCTTACAACAAAAGACTTGGATATGAGTCGGTTTTTTCATTTCCGATTTTTCTTTTTCAAACTTACCTAATTTTAGTTTTTCTCGAAAAGGTTAAAATGAGATTAATATAATTTCAATTAATTTTTAAGACGAAGGATATACTACCATTATTCTAATTTTATAATTTAAAATTAAACTACTGGAGATAATTTTTAATTGGTGTAAAAAGCGAAATTGTTTATTCATTATTTTCTATGGACCTTTATCACACATGAATATTCACAACATGCACATATGCAATTTTCTGCATATGCACAAAATTTTGCCTTAAAACCAGAAATTTGATATGGATTTGGATTTGGATCGGAAATGTCTCACATTTGTCGGTCTGCCCTTCTTTTGACCAGAAACATTAAATGTAAATAAGTGAAGTCTGAAATTTAAAATATGTGTTCTCTAAAGTGTGTGATAATTCTCCAAAAAGGTACTTTATAAACGATTTTCTTCTGAGGACTCGGGATAATTCCGGCCTGTAGCCCGGTAACTTTTTTCAGCTCCTAAATACATTCAGTGACGCACAGGAACATTTGTCGGTCTGCCCTTCTTTTGACCAGAAACATTAAATTTAAAATAAGTGAAGTCTGAAATTTAAAATATGTGTTCTCTAGTGTGTGATACTTCTCCAAAAAGTTACTTTATGAACGATTTTCTTCTGAGGACTCGGGATAATTCCGGCCTGTAGCCCGATTAACTTTTTTCTGCTCGTAAATACATTCAGTGACGCACAGAAACATTTTTGAAAAATCAAGCATAAAAGTGGTTCTGAACTTTACAAATAAATGTTGCAGTTTTGTAGATAATTTAGTCTTCAATATAAAATACCAAAAAATTTACACAAATATCAACATTGAACGATTTATTAAAAAAAAGAAACTAAACAAACACATATTGCTCATTTTACAGCTTATTTTGTGTGTTAATTTTTATTTTTATCTTTTTTTAAATCAAGGATTCTAAAAACTAACGGTAGATCAAAACATAAACAATTATGATATCAGAAAGAGTGCATGCATTCAAAAGTAGCAAAATCAGTTATAATTTCGTGCTTTTAAAAGATGGGTCGAGGCACTTCAAAAGAAAATGAGAGTTAATTATTAAACCCTTTCAAAGTGGGAAAACACAAACAAAATTGCTGATATTGTTGACTAAAGTCCATCTACGGTTCAGTATATTATTAAGCGGTTAGTTCGAGGAAATCGTGTGCACAACACAGGAAGAGAGGTACGAAAAATTTTTTTTATTGAAAATGATGAGAGGTGGATTTTGCGAAAAATTAAAGAAGATCCAGCTGTGGCCGAGAATGTTTCTTGGCAAAAAATGTCATTCAGAGATCCTAATTTTCATCGGCGAATAGCAATAACCAAAATCAAAAATCCGCATCATTTCCCAATAGACCATGAAAACAATGACATTCCTATTTGGAACACAATAATTTCCCACCGGAAATTGATAAGTCACATAGTTGGTCACGTGACCGGAACTTTGTGAATTGGTTTTTTTTATATGAAATTAACCGGTAACTTTAAGATACTTGCGGTATATCGTTGACATTGTTTAGGGTACCATTGGTTGGTGTAAGTGAATGCGCAATAGAACATTTTAGAGTTATCTGACATATAACTAGTCTCATGTTAGACACTACGTGATGTGTATCAGAACTAATGGAAAATGAAACGTTACGTGACTGGCTCAAATGCATGAACTTACCTGCAATGTTTATTAGAAAGGTTTTTACAATTTTTTTCGGCCTCTTTGGAAGGGAGGGTGGGAGGGATGGTGGTTTTTCCTCTCTCTCCGCTTACCGTTCTTCTACCCCTTCTCTCTGTCCGCTGCCCCTCTCTATCCGCTCCCTCTCTCTATCCGCTCACCTTCCCTCCGCTCCCCTGTCTCTACTCCACCTCCATCTCCGCTCTATCACTCTTTCGCTCCCCCTCTCACCCCCTCCCACTCTCTCCGCTCACCCACTCTCTCCGCTCCCCCACTCTCTCCGCTCCCCTTCTCTCCCCTTCTCTCCCCTCCTCCCTCTCTCTCTCTCTATTGTTACTACTAAAAAACTATTGAGCAACCGACAACTAGGTTTTAAAATAGGATGCTCGACAACTGACAGTTTGCTTTATGCAGACTATCAGATTGCAAATTGCCTCTCGTCACGGAAACATGCTACAGTTATTTCCCTAGACTTTGAACGAGCTTTTGACAAAATAGGCATTCATACAATACTGAATCAACTCATCAAGTGGAAAGTTGGACCTAATATCATTGGATATATAATTATTTTATGATAAAAAGAAGAATAATAGTCCGAATAGACAATTGTCATTCTAAGTCCTTTCCCCTTCACAATGGAATTCCCCAGGGTTCGCCGTTATCTGTCATTATTTTCGTAATTGCTTATAACAAACTATGTTCAGTCATATCCCTTCATAAGGAAATTGATTTTTGTGCCTATGCTGATGACTTTAATCTAATAATCAGAAGTGACAGAAGAAAAAACTTTGTTCTGAACTTGAACGATCTCTTCAATGTCATAGTCGAATGGTGTGATGGAGCTGGTGCTTCACTTTCTTCTACGAAGTGTAAATATCTTCAAGTTTGTAGATAAAGATCACGATACAATCAACCAACATAGCAATAACGCGAGTTGACACGCTAAAGATACAAGGAATTCTGATGAATAAACGCTACGGATGGAATGATCATATTGACTATCTTAGTACTTCTCTGACACATAGACTCAACATTGTTAAATGCCTGTCTAGTTCACGATTTAATTGTAGCTCTGTCTCTCTCATTTTAATCACAAAAGCCCTCATACTATCAAAGATAAATTATGGTTTACCAGTTTTTGGATATGCACCTAAATCCCAAATAAGGAAACTTGACTCTATAATGAACTCGGCAATAAGAATTGCTTTGGGCGCATTTCGATCAACAGCAATCACAAACATGCTTTTCGAAACAAATATTAGAACCCTTTATACACAGAGGGAAATTTCAACCACGAAACTTTTTCGAATCTTCTTATATTACACAAATACATTGCTTAGACAATTAGCGAATAAGGTGAAACGAGCTAAAAAAATACCTAAGGTGCCATCGATCATTTACAGGACTATAAATAATTGTAAAAAACTCGATATACCATTGCAAAATAATACTTTTATATCGAAACAACTCCCACCTTGGTCATTTGAAACAACGTCAATTAATACTACCCTACATGAGCGATTTAAGCCCAACACAAACTCATTCCAATACAAAACTATGTTTGCTATAATTAAAGATGAATTGAAGATTACAAATTTTTATTTACCGATGGATCGATAACCGATACCGATAAAGGGAAATGATTATGCAGATTTTTCCGCAAAAAATGCTTCCAAACAGCCCCTGTGTGCCACACAGAATACTAACCGAAAAGATCTGGACTTACTTGTAGAAAGTAAGTATTCAGAGGACGAGAAAAAAAATATTTTTAACTCAACCTCTTCATGGTATAGGAGAGTTAATGGTGAACGTAAAACAATTCACGATTTTATGAAAGATAGTCAAACGAGAGTTACAAGACTAGATTTCATTAAATTTGAAAGACTTCGCCTGGGTCATACCAAAGCTACACACGAATTATTAATCAATCCCAATTGTACACTATTTTGCAATTGTAATAATTCATACCCAACAGAACCTTCCCACATTATTTGTGATTGTCCAGAAACTAGTAATTCCCGATTAAGTAATTTTCAAAACTCAGATCCTTTATATTCACTCTCCAACTCTTCAATTGAAAATATAGAGCTACTAACAAAATTTCTCAAAAAGTCAAATATGTACAATGTAATATAAAACCTCCTTTCTAACCCTAACTTCACCTAATAATTTTAAGTTTATTGAGCTGAAGTCCTATGCTGCTATTGCTCATTATAATTTATTTTATAATTTATAATTATAGAAATAATGTATATAAATAATAAATAAATATTATTTTGATCAAATATGCCATTAAATTACGGTTTCAATAGAACCAACCGAATTGTGGATTGTACAGATTATAGACGCCACTAAAGATTGGTATCGGTAAACGAATTTTAAACTATATATATTGTCCTACCAAATTAAATAAATCTAAAATTAGCCATCAACATTTATAAGAGTTTGTGGTCTAGTGGGTAGAGATGTAGCCTAGTACTCAATATCCGACATCAAATCCCGGAAAAGGCAAACATTTAATTTTTTTACCAATGTATATATAAATATAAAACCTTTCTTTTAACTGTAACTTTACCTAATAATTTTAAGTTTATTAAGCTGAAGGCCTATGATGCTATTGCTCAGGATAAATCAAATAAATAAATAAATAAATAAATGAAAAGGTATACCAAGACTTGCTAAATAAAAAATTATCCCAAAGTGCTGAAGAATTGGGCATACGTGACACATAACGCTTTTACCAAAATGACGTTCGAAGCACAAATCCAGTATAGTGCAAACTTGGCTATTTTGGAATTGCCTACACTTTATCCAAAGACTCTCCAATCCCCAGATTTAAATGTGATTGAAAATTTGTTTAACATTCTAGAACTGGGTATTTAAAAACTCCATTTTTATAATGTCGAAAGTTTGAAAGCGACTCTAAAGAAAGAGTAGACAAAAATATCGCAACAGTACACTAAAAAGATGGTTGACTTTATGCAGTCCAGATAAAAAGCTGTAATAAATCAAAAATACTTTCCTAGAAAATATTAAATAATTATTTTTCAACAATTTTTGTATTTTTTTGTGTTCTTTTGTCATACACGAAATAAGATGTGACATAGGAATTATCTCATTATGTAATGCATGAAAATGCATTACATTCAGCTTTTGACTAAAAACATTTTCTGTGTTTTCTCCATGATTCCTAAAAAAAATTTTTCATTTGAAAAAAAATGAAATTTCGAACCAGACTAAAAATACATTTTCATACATATAAGTATTTAAAATATCAACTATAATATAAAAGCTTCATTAATTATGTGTTTGTTTATTTTTATTTTTTTCAATAAATTGTTCAATGTAGGTATTTATGTAAATATTTTGGTGTTTTATATTGAAGACTAAATTATGTAGAAAACTGCATCATTTATTTGTAGAGTACAGAACACAATATACCACTATAATGCTTTGTTTTTCAAAAATGTTTCTCGCAAGAAATAAGCTGTGCGTCACTGTAAATAAATAACTAGTGCCAACAATTTTAAAGAATTGTTTTTTATACAAATTCATTACTTCCTTTGAACAATAATGACTTTCAAATTCTTGAAAAGATACCACTTGAGAGCCGGAAGATGGGATTAGAATTAAAAAAGTCAATGCAGCAAAAAGTTAATTCATAAAATATACAAGATATAAACACTTAAAGGATACTAAAAATGCTAAATCATTTTTTATTGACCATCATCCAATTGATCAAAAATACAATATAAGAGTTGTATGCTACACAGAACTAAATACCTAAATATAACAAAAAAGTATGGAGTACTCTAGATGGTGTTAAATGAAATTAATAAGAAAAATATTTTTGTTTTCCACCTCAACACTTTTGCTAATCTGCAAGTGTCAATCGGACTGTCAGTCAACTCCCGCATAAAATATGAATATTTTTTATAATTATACGAAATGAATGTTTTTATATATTTGTGTTGAAATAAAGTTTCAAGCAAAAATATTTTTAATCTTTTGTATTAAAAATCTTAAGGAACGTGTGCTTTACATAAAAGAATTGTGAAAAAATAAGAATTTGTTAGGGTTGAAAACGACATATAGTATAGGAATTCCTATGAATCAAGCCAGTCAGTCATATATCACAACGATAAAAAAACTATTTAACCAACCCTTCTGCTTGACATTTATAAATTTTTGTTTTCTGAAAAGTTCTTTTTTTCTGCAAGGACCTGTTGTTACGCCCTATGTCGTTTTGTTTGCTGATTTCCTTGTTCTTTTTTTGTGAATGTTGGAGAGAATAGGAATTATATTTAATATCAAACTCGTATAAAAACGACATTTGCTCAAGTTACGTGTGTTGTTCATTTTATTGTCTTGGGAGGGGCGTTCACCATGCTCATTGTATTTCTTTAGAGTACTGGTCTTATGTTTCATTGTTGTCAAAAATATCTTCATTTGATCATTTTCAAATCATTTATGTTTTCAGAACTCACAACAATTTTGATTTTGTTGATCTCATATAACAGATTGATTTAGATTTTGCGCCTGTTGAATATATTTGTTTGATTGTTTTAATTTTTGTAAGAAATGATTCATAATGTTGCAAAGGTGAGGGTTCTTGCGTATTCCCACGTATTGGTAATTTGATCTAGCATAAAATCAAAATGCCGTCATTTAGTTAAGTAATCACAAAATTTTTAGTTGCATAAACAAAAAATAAAATATTCGAACCCTTACCTGTTTTTACCGAGTATTTTTAATACATTTGCAGTTAGAGTTTGCGTTTAACCGTAATTTTCCTTCGCCGCAGTTACGGTTAGAATGATTGCAATTAATCGCGGTTAACGGTTAATCGCAAAATTAATAAGAAATTTACAGTTTTAACGTAAATGATTATCGTGACAACCGAATTTCTCGCCAACTGAATATTTTGGTTGCAGCAACCGAATTATTTAGTTGTCGCATCCAAATCTCTTCTTGATACAATTGAAGTATTTGGTTTCAACCGAAGTTCTGTTTCATTGCGACATATATTGTGGGAAAATATCGTGGGCTTCAACTAAACCATTCCGTTGGCAAAAAATTCGGTTGTTACAATGAATCTGTGTTCTTTGTGAAACAACAACAATTATTTGGATTAACTCAGTCTGAAACTCAGCCTAAAGATTTTACAAATTCTATTATCACAAAAATTTCAAAAATGTTCATTTGTTTTACACAATTTTTATATTGAATTCTTTACAAAACCCATGCTGTTATGCGGTTACAGTTACGATTAAAATCGAAATGCAAACTCTACCTGCAGTTCTGCAATTAATTCATACATTTAGTTCTTAAAATAAATTCTTATCTGCCCATAGTTGGAAATTTTACGAGACCATTGAAATATTGTTACTATTGATTGAAACTGATGAAAACTACTCTATCTAAAGGAGATAACTTGATACCTACGATAAATTAGTATACAATACCTACACTCACAATATATTTTCCGTTACCAACTGTACTTTATTTAAAAAGTAATTAGTAGAGTTTGTTTTAAATGAAGAATTAATTGAAATTCATAGAAATATTTTTTTTAACTATTTTTATCAGTCATTCAAAAAACAAACTATAAAAATTTACATTCATTTAATAGGAGTTGATATTTTCTGTTAAATATAAAATTTTATATTTCCTGTTTCTTAAAATAGAAATTCATATAATTCCTTTTTGTTTTTTTACCAAGAAATTATTCAAATATAGATACACACATAGAAAATTAAAATATATACATTTGTGTGTGTTGTGTTTTGTAAAATTACATACAAATAAAAAAATTCCATTTGAAAAACAAACTAAAAAAATCGTTTTTTTTACGTTTTATCAGTTAAAAAGTGATGGTTATTTTAAACGACTTTCGATTGCTTTTATTATTATTGTCGATTATTAAACAATGATTGAAAATAAGCAACAAATGGGCTCAATATAATGAAAAATCAGTAGTACCCCTTTTTATTGTATTTTCGATTAATTTAATATGTATTTTAAATTATTTCTAACAAAATAATATTATGAGTGTAACAATTAAAAAAATTACAAATGTAAAATTATATATATCACATACACCAAAAAAAAGACGGATAAAATCACTATTTTTCATAAGAATCTGAGTTGTTTTTTATAGAAAAAAAAATCTCAGAATCAGGGGGTTGTTCTATGCAAAAAATAGCCAAAATATAAAATATTTTCTATAGAATGACATTAGATTTTAAAGAAATTCCTATAAAAAGAAATACTTAGTATCTTAATCCTCAGTACAAGGTTTTTTAACTTTTGCCTACAAAAAACCTTAGATTTTAAAATAGTTTTTTTAGAAGAAAAAACCCTAAAGCACCATAGAAACTGAGGATGATTTTTTCCTATAGTAAAATCTCAGGATTTCAGAAAACTTTTTATAGAAAAATCCTTAGATTATAACTAAACATCCTCGGATTCTAAGAGTTTTTCTACATAAAAAACTCCTCAGAATTTCAAAAAGTTTCGTAGGAAAAATTCTTCGTATTATGATGGTAGGCAAAATTTCACAAAATTTCACAATTTCTTGGGTTCTGTGGATTATTTTTCAATAAAAAAGCCCTAGGATCATAGAAAAACTTTCAAGTTCAAATGACTTTTTTTATAACGTTAACATTTTTAGGAGTTCGCTATAGAAAAAGCATTAGAATCTGACAATGTCAATTTACTATAATCCTGATAGCTTTTTCATCTAGAAAAACCTTCAGATTCTAAGAAATTTTAGAATTCCTCTGAGTTCGAGGGAATAAGTTTCCAGAATCAATAGTATTTTTGTAGCAATATTCTTAAAATTTAAAGCCCTTCTGCAAAAAAGTTCTCTATATACGATAAAGAATTCTATAATTTTTTTCCTCAGATTCCGCGTTCAGTAAAAAATTCGAAACTACTTGAAAGCACACAACAAGCCGACTTTCAGGCTTTGGTGTATGTCCTATTTTTAAACATGAGGCGGATGTGAAGAGTATTTTCCTTTTTTGCAACCTATAGGGTATAACCTAATCCATATGTAAAAAGTAGGAAATGTCGACTATAGAATACCCTTTCACCAGTTAAAAATTATGATTTAGTTCGATGCAAGGTATATTTATGAGAAAATCGATGCACTCATATATAAGCTAGGACCAATGATAGGCCAATATTATTCGTGTGCTGTGTAATTATTATGTTTGTTTTATTATTATGTCTGTTTTATTTTGTCTGCATTGCAAGTCAGGAACTTTTAATACAAATATGATTTCATTTCACTGACTATACTTAGAAAAAAAGTTAGAAGAAACCCGTTTACAAGGTTTTCTGTCCCACTTTATTATTTTTATAGTGATTTTTTTGATAATTACATCTTACAAATTACATACCTTTTACAGGATATGTACAAATTTTTGTTACTAATTTCAAAAATCATTTATTTTTGAAAATCGATTTGCTAAAATTAGCAAAAAAAAAGATACTAATTTTAAAAAGTGGATATTGAAGGAAATTTTATATCTAATAATTAAAACTTATACTTAAAAACTTAAATTGCCTTAATTTACATAATATATTTAAAATAAAATTAATTTTTTGTAGTATTTAATAGGAAGCATACATTTTTTACGTTACCAAAATATGACAGCGCTACCTGTTCTTACTGAAATCTCCAAAAATCCGAGAAAAATATTGGGATTACCAAGAACTTTGTACAGCAGGTTATAGCTCTCGGGGAGGCCTATAACATGCACGTATTTCTCAAGAGCTTGAGAACTTTGGACAGGATCAATTCCTCTGAGAGGCCAATAAGGTTGACCCACCTTCTATTTAATAACATGATTGGCTGTAACCATAATGTGGTAACAAAAATTTTGACTATGAAAAAAATATGATAATTATGCAAACATAAAATGCTGGCAAGAATCAATAAATAATTATACATCAAATAAAACATGACTTTTGACATTAACGGTCATAATATTTTCTTGTTTTCATAAAAACCAAAATTTTATCAGTTCAGTCAGTTTGTTTTTACTACAAAATGTCTTAAAAAAATAATCATATATTGTTTACTAAAAATGTCAGATGGATTTTCTACCTTTCATATGGCATTAAAAATTTTCATCAATTGACCCATAAAGATCCAGTTAATTTTTTTTTACTTTAGATTTTTTTAAAGGGTTTTTTCTCGAAAATTTCTTATACATATATGTAATATTATTTACACTAATCAATTCATTGTCAATAAGATTCTATATAAAGGTTTTATATTTTTTAATTCGTTTCAATAAAAACAATAAGAAATATTTCTTAGAAAAATATATTTATTAATTCACTTCTTATAATATTAATAACTCAAGATTTTTTTGTACGAAAAGATTTTTCTTACACAAAATACTAGATATTTAGAAATGTATCTAATAAAACATTTTTAGGTTCTATGGACTTTTACTTAAACTAAAATTCAACATCATAATATATTTATTTAGAATCATAATATGGTAATTTTTAAATCATAATATAACTGTAGGGACCATATTATTGTAAAATATGGTTATTTTATTATCATAATATGATAACCATGTTATAGTACGACTATGGTTGGCACAATCAATAACCCAAAAATATATGATGCTCTTCGAATATGATTGTCTCAACCATGTTTTTTCTCTGCGTGAATGTACATATATGCTTTTTTGTAAGGAATGCATTTGTGTACTTTACGCGGTGTTGTTAGTTAGTGTTTCTTTTCCTAATCCGCTTGTATATGTATATCAATTTGATAAAAATATGAGTTACAACACAATAAACCATAACTTTTATAATTTAAATTTGTGTATTTCAAATATTTTTTTTTATAAATTTAAATTTTTCATGGATATACGAGTCTTATAATTCATTTAGTTTAGTTCACCGATGTAATCAAAAATTTTTGTGGATTAGATCTAATTTATTTTAATAAACTGTTCAGAATTTTTCTAATATTTAGTAGCGGTTATTAACTTTCCTGCTGTTTTCATTTTACTAATATTTAGTAAAATGTTTTGCTGATTATGGCAGATCGATTTTAAATTGCAGTTTACTGCAATTCACTTAAATTTAGTAGCGTTTACGAATTTTGATTGTACTAATATCAATAAAATTAGTAATTTATTTTTGCTGATTTTAAATTCCACTTTACAAAAAGTTAACTAAAATTTAGCAGCGGCTACTAATTTCATTGTCAGCAGACATGTATTGCTAAGATTAGCAAAAGCTACAGCTGGGTTCAAATTAGCAAAATTTTCCGTAATAACAGCAAAATTTTCAGTGACTATTACAGACTTTTTTTGGTGAGTGTAACAACTGAAATCAATGAATTTTATGACAAATATCATAATTAAAAAAAAAAAAATCAAGATAGAAATTTTCTAATAAATTTGTTGACATGTTTTTCAGCTTCTTTAGTAGTACACAAATGATGAGGACAAGTGATAATGATGATTTCTCTATAATAAAATAATATGATCTTGATAACATTTTATTGTTAGCGCAACTCATTCAGTCATTCATTATTATTTGTTCTGTTTCTGAACAATATTTATAAGAATGTTCTACTTCATGCCTAAACACACCCCGTACTATTATAAGTTGAGTGTCTTTCTTTATAAATGATGAGGGTCACGTTTTATAAATAAAATTTCAGAAAAAAACATTAATAGAATTAGAAGAAATTATTACGTATTTAAAAGAAATAAATATTTATATTTTTTTAGATGATAATAATTATGATCCATCGATAAAAAAAGTGCACCCACTTGAAAGGATTAGATTATTCATTATTTAGATTTCTTGTTAATACAAGTTCTGCACAATTGTTTGCTGTTAAAAATCAGAACAATAAAAATAAATTATTTGGTATAAACCAACAACTCTTTTCGCAGACTTGATAATTCTTTTCTTTGTTCTTTTCACTTTTTTTAAATATATTTCTATATATAAATATATTCCTAAACATTTCAAAGAAGTTAATTGTTATTAAGTTCATAGAAATTATAAAAAGAAAAATAATTTTAATCGTTATAAAAATCGTATTGATTTCTAATAAAAGATCACTTGTTCCCATATTCTGGCATAGAGTTTACATAAGGGTATTGTCAGTTTAACTCCACAAAAATGTTTTCTGAAATGGGAAAACACTTGTTTTTAATGTTAGTGAAATATTTTTATAGAAATTATACTTTTGCATTGTTATGTAATTGATCTTTTTAATTTAAGTGAAGTGAAATTAATTGCGGTTTTTAAAATTTTTTATTCAACGGTGATTTTCACTTATTTTCTTGTTTTTTTATTATCTCAAACACGCAATTAGTATTCGATTTCAATCAGGCATGTATCCTCCAAAAACTCTCTATAGAATAACAGGGTAATGAACTTGAAAGATTTTTGGTAGTTTATGATATATTTGAAATATAGCATATACTTCAAAGAAAAATTAAAAACCTTTGTGAGTATTATCAGATATTCGCACCAAAGTACAATATATATACCTTTGGTTTTCTTTGTTTGAGTTAATATTATATTATTACCCTAAATTATATCGTTTACTAAATTATATTTGTTTTGAGGCTCCTAAGTTTTGGATTCAATTGAATATTAAAAGCTGTGATAAGTTATGAACAGACTTTGTTCCCAAAGAAAACTGTAAGAGTTTTAATAAACAGTATAAAGGATCTCTTCAGTTTTTGGTATTCTTAGATAAAGGCTTAAATTTGTTAAGATGCAGTTGTTAGTATTAAATTGTTTAACTTTCCAATTACTATTTGTCAAACACTTTTTAAAAAATATTTTTTCAAAGATTTTTTAAAACTAAAATTAGGATCTGAGAAAATTGTAAGACTCCGTCCCCCTTTTTTGTTTGTTTGAAATCTTTGCAAAACTCAGTACACAACAAAACAGTTAAAATTCTCTAAAAATTGCAAGTTTGGTTGGAAGTTAGATAAATTAGGTTGCAAGTTGAAGGTGGAAATTTGTGTGGCCGTTTAAATTTGAACCATTTGTTAATGTTAATAGCCAAAAATGAAATATGCCCAATAAAAAATTAATTTTATTGATAGAATATTAGTTTATCTTATCTTGTGTAGTTATGTATATTAGAAAAAACTTGTGTCTTTTGTTTGAATTTAGTAACAACACAACTTAAGCTTGTGTTTGTATTTGTCTTTACGTTTATCTGTTTTGTCCTTATTATTGGAATTGGAAACAATACCATATATATAAAATGAACAATTTTGAATGCACCATTTGCACCTTAATTCAATTTACAAATAGAATCTCGTATAATTTTTCCAAAAGTCGCCAATTTGTATTACCTATTTCTTTAACAATATGGTATTCTCAAATTAAAACCGGTTGTAACAAAATGTTGCAACTCAGTTGATAAATAACATAAAATTTTGTATATAGGGTTTGACGCGTCTCTATCTTTTCGAGAGAATTAAAGCTAGTATAAAATTTCTCTATACTAATAAGCTCTCTGGTCATAGCTGCCAGATTACTTTTATAAAAAAATAGTTTAATTGATTTTAAAAAATTGTTAAAAAGTCGTCAAAATAAAAAATTCACGTTTTTTTTATATTTATGCCTTTTTTATTGGAATCCATAAATCAACAATTTAACATAAAAACACACAAAACAATACATCCTACAAAAACATATAACATTTACTTATCTCTAACGAATTTTAATAACATTTTACATTACTGAAGTAATTCAGTTTACTTATAAATACTAGAATTTAGTATTTTTAATAATTTAGGTTTGAATTATATAGTTTTAGGTAATCTTTGGAATAAAGAATACCCTCCATAGAATAATTTCCAAGAGAATTACATTGCATGCTTTTTTTTCAATTATCTTTTCAAAGTTGCTTCTAAAGTTATATCTATTTCTACCGTGATTTTTTTTTTTGCTCTAAATCCGAATGTGAATGAAGCAACAAAATAAGAATGCATATGAGTGCGACAGAGAAATAATAAAAACATACACGAAAAATGATAACCGTGTTTTTTGTTACCTTGCTTGCTTCTCTGCCCCGTTCGCCAACAAACAAGAATAGCATGCAATAATTGCATGCAAAAAAGTAATGTATAAATTTAATTGAATTAAATATGAAAAGTCGCCATTTTTGGAGCAAAAATCGTCAAATGGTCGTTTGGTTGTTTGGACAAAAAATCGTCAAAATCACGATAAATCGTCAAATCTGGCAGCTATGTCTCTGGTATTATCAATTTTTCTGATTTTGCAAAAATATACAACGATATTATACCGATGTTGTTTTAAGGATCTTAAGTTTTGGATTCAATTGAATAAGTAGTGTTTCCAATTATTCTGACCCTGCAAAATGGCGAAAATTTATTAATCGATTAATCGAACAAAGCATCCTGATACTTTTTAAACAATCATTGGATTTTTGGTAGAAATCGCAGGACTTTAAAAAAAGTGTCAGACATTTTCAGTGGAAGTGAACCCTTAAGCCTCAAATAAAAAATCACAGTGTAGAAAGTGTTTTGCCGCATTGCGACATTTTGTCGATAAAGCTGTTTTTTATATTTTTTATTTGTCACTGCCGAGAATTTAGAATTTTTTCTACATAAATAAGAGCAGCCTTCAAACATAATCCAATAAGAAGTTCTTTAAAATATTGTATAGTTTTTGTGAACTTTACGAACAAAGTTTGACAGTACTGCCGCTGCTCACAGTCACTTTTACTATCTGGTTTGGTCTTTAGAGTTTAAGGTGCTGTCTATTAAAAAAGCTGTAGTCAGTGTTTATATTTTTTAAACATGCGAGTTTGATTTCTGCAGAAATAAATTACATAATAAGTATCTGCGGACTTTTGATAAAAGAAAATTCGAAATTTTTCCAAGGTTTTTTGCAGTCAGTAAAACTTTTAAATACACCTAGTAAATTGGAACATTTTATTTGGGTATGTGCAATTAATGATGCGATTAAGCGAATTCTTAAATATTTTTGACAAAACTTGTTACTACTCAAGTTTAGCAACTATTTCAAAAGAAAATTAATGGAAAAACCATATTAAAAATTCAAGCGGCTAATCGACTTATTTTAACCGATTATTCGCGTCGAATAATTATTTGAGTTTTAAAAATTTTGTTTATACATGGACCGAAATAGGGGAAACAACCAATGAAATTTACAGCAGTTTTTTTCTTTTTTTCCTGAAGATGCTACACAATGGAGTAGCGAAATATTGAAAAAAAAAATAAATAATATATTTTTATAAAAAACGAACCTTAAGCTCAAAAAAAATTTGTTATCAATTATTTAAAAATATCAAAAACTTCAGAATGATTAAAAACAAACATATTAATATTGTGATTTTGAAGTTTAAGTCTAACAATTCAAAAGCAAATAAATGAAAATTAAAAATAGAAAATGAGAAAACATACGATCAACAATAGGATAATATATGACATACTCATACATGTATGATTTCATATATTCGCAAAAATGGGTGTATTTTTTAGCATGCATTGATAAATATATGCGTCCATAAATGTCACATATTTGCATATATTATTTATGTACTTACTTATGTATGCATACATTAAACAATATGTGAGAATACAGGAGCATATATTTTTTTTACCTGGATTTTAACGAAAAAACTTATTAAATTGTTTAAATGTTTACCATCGAGCAACGCCAATTTATTGTTTAATAATATTATGAACTACTTGAACATATTGAGCATGTGACTTGGGCGTTCCAAGAAAAAAATTATTTAAATTTAATGGATGTCAAATCACCATAAAGGCAATAGTGGTTACAGCAACAACTCAATAGAATGTTATAAAAAAATCAATTAACAATACTGATATATTTTATTTACCAATTATTTTATAAAATAATTTCAGATTTACGGTCTGTTTAAAAAAAAAAAACATCACGTCCCTGTACGGTCCAAAAAATGTTATACGTTTTTTGATGAAAAAAATGTGAAAAAACATAAATTGTTTTTTTATACCCTCCACCATATATGGTGAGGGTATATATCAGTTTGTCATTCCGTTTGTAATATGTCGAAATATAGGTTTAAGACCCCATAAAGTATATATATTCGTGATCCTTATGCAATTTTAAGTCGATTTAGCGATGTCCGTCTGTCTGTCCGTCTGTCTGTCCGTCTGTCTGTCTGTTGAAATCACGATCACGACGCGAAGACGCAAGCGGGGGTGCCTATTTTTACCCAGATTATTGAACATCCTCCCGAGCAGTTTGGTATTTAAAATGAGCAAAATCGGCCAAGCGGTTCAAAAGTTATGAGTGAAAATGTGAAAGTACCTCTAAATTTTCCACACAAATTTGTACAATTTTTCTGTATCTATTTTTTTTTCTGTTAAGTAAGTAAAAATGTTATTAAGTCTTCTTATTGTTGGATTACATTTATTGTCTTACATACTATGATAACTAAGTTAACGTAAAAATGAACAATGTTAAAGCCGCTAATAGAGCAGACCTCTGTAAATAACATTGCTAAAACTAAATAACAAAAGTTCGTTACATAAATTGACAAAACATATTCATATTACAGTTCATGCAAAATTTAGTATATACGTATATCATCTTCATCCCCTTTGGTGGAGGGTATTCAAAGATTCGGCACAGCCGAATTTAGCCCTTTTTTACTTGTTTTTTTTTAATTTTTACCGAACGTATCAAAAATTTGTCATATGTATACAAAATTAAAATATAATAAAATATATCCATCATACTTTAAAAGTATGAATATTTTTTATATAAAAAATAATCCGAATATTTTTGTTTTTTCCAATAGCATAATAGAAATAATACTGATAATCTTTCTCTGAGATTTTGTTGAGTTTTTTTTTACAAAAAAGTCCTTCAATTTAATGATAAGAAAAATCTCAGATTATCCTAACTGCTTTCTTAAAGAAATCTTCTGATTTTATTGGACGTTTTTTAATGAAAAGTTTCAGTAAAATACTTCACTTTTCTACAAATTAAAATTAAAGAAATTAAATTTCTTAAATTAATTAAAAGGAATTATGACTTGTATAAAACAAATTTTTAATAATACTATTTTATTGGATGAAAGAAACTTTATATACAAAACGAAACTTTTCATTAAATTTAATGAAAACTTACATTAAAAAGGTTTAAAGGTCGAGTTTCAGCACAATCTTTTTGGTACTAAAAAACTTGGTTTCATAGAATTTTCCATAAGCTTAGGTTCTTTCAACTTTTTTCAGAATTCCACATTCTAAACGTTTTTTTTGCAGAACTATCAGATTACGAGTATGAAGACTAATAAATAACATGTTGTTTTTCAACTTCTCCAAAAGCAAATAATTTTTTCCAATTATTTCCATATAAGAATTGATTCCCAAAACTTAGGAAATATTATTCCTATTGTTAGAACCTTACACATGGAAACACTTTTGAATTTAGCCGATCTTGAATGGTAAAAATATGTCTTTTTGTAAAGAGCCTTGGTTATTTAAAATAAGTACTTGTAATGAATAAAGTAAGTCGTTACATATAAGTACGTATTCCATTGGTTACCTAGGGGAATAAAACAAGGCGTTGCCATTAATTACTTTAAACTCATTACAAATAAAAGCTTATATAATTAAAGGGATAGAAATAAGTTGTTGCTTTTAGGGACGGAAGTAACTATTTTCTTAATCACTACTAAGAAGGATAACAATAACTACTTATTAGTAATGAGTGTGATGATAGCTGAAATTTTGAAGATATTTTTTATTATAAAAGTCTTAAGTGGAGAAGAATTTCAAGTAAAAGCATTTTGTAATTTACGAAGCTTTTTTTAACGATTCATTGAATTCATTGGATATAAACATTACTTTAACCGAAGAAGAAAATATTCTGGCTAAAGTACTTAAACTTTCGTACTTACTTGATACCGGTAATTCTTTGCATGTATGAAAAATTAAACGCAATAAGGAGTGGAATATTTAAAATTTTCAAAGTTGGCTAAACTCCAGACCATTAAAAATATAGCAAAAAATTTTTATTTTGAAATATTCAGTGACTTCTTAAAATTGTGTCCATATAACATTTAAATTATTTTGAGCGATATTTTTTAAGCAATTATAAATCAATTATAACGACGAAAACTAATTATCGACATTGGAAGGAAAATCTAAGCCAACCGGTACATTTTATTGTAAAAAATGAAAATTGCAAGAACCACTGTAAATTCTGTTAAAGAACGTCATTGTGAAACTTTTTCCATATCCAGAAGACAAAAAACGACAACAAAAACTGGTGTTCGGGATAAGAGCTTAGAAAAGAATATTGTTCAACTAATTACCAAAAACAGAGATATGTCTGGTAAAAAAATTCGCAAAAATGCAGAACCACCCAGGCAGTAAGCGGCAAAGCGTTTGCTTTTACCGGAGGTGCCAGTGTTGGCAGAGCGAAAGATTTTGAAAATAATAGTCATTTGCCAACCTCAAAATGATAACACCGGTGGTTTATTTTTAATAGTGTTTGCAAAGTATTGGTGAAACAATAAATAAAGTATTTTGAGTGATTTTCCAGGCCCAAAATTATAATTTTAAAACGTTGGCAAAGTACTGGCGAAACAATCAATAAAGTGTTTTTGGAATAATATGCTTTGCCGACCCCAAAATGTTAACACCGGCTTGGGTTTGGCCAACTGCTTTTTCAAAGAGTTGGCATTGGTAAACAAATAATATATTGTGCTTTGCTAATACCTCAAATACGAAATAACAGTACTCTAAAAGCCAGAAGAAAATGACGATATCAAAAATCAATAAAAACAATACATTATTATTTTTTTAAATTTTTGCCTTTCATGAAATTTGTTTTTACTAATTAAAAATTAAAATTTGTGTGAAACAAACTAATCAATTTCTGATTTTGTAATTATAGGACCAGTTTCATTGTAAACACTGAGTACAATTTTTACTTAATTTTTATTTAAGTAAGGAATTTTCAAACCAAATGTCTTATTATAGTCAGCAATTAGTAGGCATTTTTACTAAAATTTACTTAAGTAGGATTTTTTTAAATTTAAGTAAGCTTGAAGTCAAAAATCAAACTAAATTCTCCTACAAAACCTATTGCTCAAATACACAGAAAATTGCATATTTTTCATAACAATAATGATATCCCCTGTTCAAGAAACTTCTGAATCAAAAGTAGTTTTTTCCTATGTTAGCATTTCGGTTTCACATTACATTCATCCGGACAATGTTTGTTTACTAGACAATGGCAACATTATGGTAGTAAACGAAATTTTTAGTACAAAACGTTCCAAGTATAAAGTTTATTATATTTATTTAAAAGGCAATATTTTCAATGAAATTAGCGACGTATTCGACTATCCCTTATCGTCAAAACAAATAGGATTATTCGAAGTTAAAAATTTGATTAAAAATATTGAAATAAATATAAATATGGTAGAATTAAAGTGTATTTTTACTATTATAAATGATGAAACAAACCTTTTACATAGATAATTGCAAATCAAATAATTTATTTATCCTAAAATTTCTAATAAAATTAAAATGTACTGGGAAATAAAATTTTTTATATTTAGAGCAAGAGGAAATAACTCTTACTTTTATTTTTAAAATTCTGGAAATACACTCAATTCAGTTATTACCTTATTTTAGATTACTCCAATATTTTGAACGCCAATAAATGCCAAATTTATATTGAAATATATGTTAAAACAAGTACTGTGAAGTCCTCTTTTCAAATCGTACATCTTTATATAAATTTCATTTCATAAATGGTGGAAAATATTTTTAATCGGCTAATATTTGTTTGCATTGGGAAAGTGTTGTAAACAAGCACTTTTTTAACGTTGGGACAGCGTTCTAAACTAGGCCTTTGCCAGTGCTTTTTTATTTTTAAGGTTGTACATTTTGTAAATCAACTACTGGCGAAGCATTTTTTCTCAACGTTGGGGAAGTTCTTTTATCATTTTAATGATTGTAAATTTTGTAAGTTAAATACTGGCAAAGCACTTTTTACTAACGTTGGCAGAGCGTTCAAAATAAGTGCTCTGCCAACACCTTATTTGTTGTACCATTGGAAATCAGTGCTCTTTCAAATATACAAAAGTCGTGGGGTTGAAAACCGAGAAAAAAATCAAATTACGAAAAGTATTCGAAAAACAAAAAAAAAGTCATGATGAAAGTTATACGACACCTTGGGAGAAAAAAATTACTGTGTTAAATTGGATGAAGAAACATACATATGTGAAAGCTGACTTCCAAACTCTTCCTGGTCTTTATTATCACACTGCATTGGAAGGAGAGATACTTCCAGATTCTGAAACAAATATCGGCATTGAACATTTCGGTTCGAAATATCTCGTTAATTAGAGAAGAGTTCTAGAAAAAATATTAATGCCTTGAAAAAAATATTAATGCCTTTTGGCCGGATTTGGCTCCAGCTCACTATGCCGAGACTACTTTTGTAATTGCCAAATTAATAAAATTATTGGTGTAGAACAAATGGACTGTATAAATAAAATTTGCGGTGGGTTGTTAAACAACCACAATAGAAACAAAAGTATAAGAAAAAAAACAATAATAATATTTTATTAAAAGTAAATAAAATTATTTTAATTTGGTTCGAAGGACCAAATGTTTGCCGTAGATGCAATTTCCAAATGAAATAAAAAGTTCAATTTTCGATTAGAGGATAAGTCTCTATTTTTATTAATATAAATATTTATATTACCTTCGTAAAAGTTGCGTAGCGGAGGAGTACAATCGTAAGATTATATGTTAAACACGATCATAAAGCAAAAAGGAGGTGGCAAACAACGATTAAGTGACGTTCAAGCATATTTTATAATCTATTAAACACTCCTTTCATAGAAAGGAGAGCAAAAAAGATTATAATAGATTATTAACCCAAATGGGGGCTAAGGGTACCAGAAGGGCATTATTTAGTTTAACCAAAATAAAGGTTTTTGGCTTAAAAAACTTTAATATGGGGTTTCCATAAGAGGTACTTCGGTAGACGAATGAGTGACCAATTTTTTTTGTTTTTATATTACATGTATTTTGTTATGTTCGTTCGTGTGAAGCAAAACGTTATGTGGAAACACCTCCTAAATCTGCTCAGAAAAAGCAATATTGATTTTGTTGAAAAAGACATGAACCCGCCAAAAGTGTATTTTAAAAGACCAAACAGATATGAAAAATTTTTAAAAATATGGAATGCAGCATCCAAAACTTTTACAAAAACCACTGTCAAAAACTTAATAGAAGGCATTCGAAAAAAGATGATTGGAATGGACCCCAATATGAAATAGATATTTTTTTTTTTGTTTACATAAACTTTTATAGTTTGAGATTTAAAATGTTTAAGTCCATAATTAAATTGTTTATAAATTTATTTTTTATATTTTCGGAAATTTTTAGAAAATAAAAAGAAAAACTGCATACTTTCCGAGAAGATATAAAAAATTTATAAAAAAGTTCTGCTGTAATAATAAAAAAAGATAAGGCAGTTGGTAAAATTTGCAAAATTTTTGAAAATCTTATCATTCAAATTACAGTTAAATTACTTTTTTGGATCATATTTGTTTCCTTTTAAATGCTGTACAATGAGCAAACATTTGTAAACAATGTTTATGATTAGACTATCGCCTGCTTAAGCTTTAAAGGAAATTCAACTTGTAAAATTCTTAAAAATAATTCTTAAAAGTATAAAAAAACTATTTTATTTACTAAAAATTAAATAAATTAAGTTTTGTTGAAAATTCAAAATAAAGGCTTCTTTTTTAACACAAGAGCAGAAACAAAAGTAGCTTCAATTGAAAATCGGGTAACAACAACAAAACAAATTTATCTTTCTTCATTCCCCATCTACACTGTTTAAACAAAAATCAATGGCATTAAATTATAAAATATGTACCATAAATAAAGATTATGAATTTATATAAAACCGAACTTTCTCATTATAAGTTTATGGCTAACAATCAAAATAATAAAGGAGTTGATATGTAATGCAAATTTTACGATTTTAAAGAAGTTATTTTAAACAACTTTCAAAATGTTGATTTTAACCCCTCCTTATGAAGTCATATAAATAAAATTTTTATAACAAATCCAAAATATTTTAAAGTTGATTTCTCAATTTTAGTATTTATAATATTATTAACATATAATATTTATTTATAAAAAATTATAATAATAATTATCTTTAAAAAAAAACAATAATTTTGTTGGTCATATTGAAAAATATTTTACAAATATGATGTTGATGCAATTAATTATATTGTCTGTAAATATTACCGAATTTATTTCAAAAATACACTGTTTCCATTTGGATTTTTATATTATTTTTATTGTTAAACTATTAAAACAGGGTATTATAACATAATACAAAAAATGTGAAGAAAACAGGTATGTTTTGGCACACACATGTGGTCTCGCACAAACAAAATTTAATGTGCCCTTTGGAAAAATAAATTTTTCAAAATAGAAACCATTTTTCAAAAAACATTAATTTTTTAAAAATTAAAATTAAAAATATCGGGTATGCAATTTTTTTCTGAAAAACGTACCATCTAAAAAAGTACCATATTCACAGTAAGTGCCACTTTTCAAAAAAGTATAAATTGCAAAAAAAAGGAAATTTTTTAAAAACGTACCATATCTTAACAAGAGTCACTTTTCGAAAAAAAATCAAAAAAGGTAAATTTTTTCAGGTACATACCAATAAATAAATAATATAAAGCAATTTTTTATTACACTATAAATACCAATGAAAAGAAGAGCATCCAAACATAGAATTTCATAGCAACACTTAATTATATAAAGTGACAAGTCCTTATGTCTAAAAACTTCTGTAAACTAATGACAAAGCCCACCTGATCATCGAATATTTATAACATCGTGTAGCTATAAAAAACAACTTCCTTCCAATGACACGGGTTTTTACTACTTCTCATTATTTTAAAGCCTGAAAACAAGTAGTGATGTAATATTTGAAAGGTTTTACTTTTGGTAATACCTGAAAGATATCCTACACTTTACCAATATTTGGCTGGTCATTCATCAATATCCTTGAGAGATGTTCTTTGATGGAGTTGTAAAGATAAATAAATATAATTGAAAATCCATAAGCGCTTTTTTATTAACTGTAAAATATTCGACATTTTAAAAATTATTGTTTTCATTGTGCTTGATGTGTAAAAATTATGTTTTTGTTTTATTTTTTGACAAGTTATTTAAAACCAATTTGTATATGCTTAAACTGACTATCGAAAGGATTTAGTTTTTAAATTGAGATGGGAATAATTTTCATGTTTATCGAAAAAATATACAGATAGTTTATGGACTCAACTGCATTAAAAAAATTTAAAAGTTCACTATAAAAGAATTATTCTACATTCATTTTGATGATTATATGGTTTTTTACTAGTATTGGCCAGAAAGACAATCGCCTTTGTCTCTTACATCAACTTTTAGTATTGTATACTTTCATATTATACTTAAAATGTTTTGTTAGGTTCAGTTATAAACATTTAATGATAACAATAATAATTCATAATAAATAAATGATCTTCTTGATGCATATTTTGCAGCATTAAAACATTGGATCGGAATAATTTTCAGACAGATATGTTTTAAAATGATGGGCTATTTTTATTTTTCTTTGATGGCTCTGATTAATACCGTTATGTTTTAAAAATTAAACCGTTTGTTATATATTTTTTCTTGTTTTGGCAATTTAATTTTGTGACGAGATTTGATATTTAATTAATTATTTACATTTTTTATTGACAAAATCAATCACAGGATGCTTATGGAGTACCCCGTGTAGCATTAAAAATAAATAATAATATTATTTATTTATTTTTTAATACTACGTCTAGTATATCCCCCAGAATGGAAAGTTTCACTCGTTAAAATGATACCCAAGCCAGGTAAGGATCACACAAAAGTCGAATCGTATAGACCAATCAGTCTTTTGTCAAACATGTCGAAATTTATTAAAAAGTTTCTAATTAAAAAGATAACAGTATTGGTAGATCAAGGCAACTTAATCACAGTGCATCAATTTGGTTTCAAAAGGAAACACGGTACCATCGAGGAAGTTCATTAATTAATCATTGTTACTAGAAAAACCTTTGAAGATAAAAAATACTGCTCTGCTCCTTTTATTGGCTAATCTTAAGCATTTGATAAAGTCTGTTATGAGGGACTATTATAAAACGTAAAACATACCCATAAATTCCCATAAGCTGCTAGGGATATACATATATCACGAATAGAAAATTTATCCTTTCAGAGAAAAGTATTATCAGCTCTCCTCAGGATATACAAGCGGGAGTTCCACAAGGTAGTATATTGGTCCGACTGCTATATGTATTATATACTTTGGACATGCCAATAAATTATAATACTCACACCTCAACATTCGCAATACTTAGCGTTCATAATAACCAGGCAATAGCATCTTGATTGCTACAAAACCACATTTCTGTATTGAAGGACTGACTAGATCAGTGATGTTCATTGCATGGGACAATTGTCTCCTGCTCAATTCACATGTATTCTTACGCTCTTGCCTTTAGTCGTCACTGAAACCAAAAAGTATATAATTATCTATTGAGTATTTTTCCCGCTCTACCAGAAATTCAACATGGTACAGAGTTCAGCGGCAACATTTTTAAATGAGAGGGCAACATTTTCAAAGTTGCTAAAGTGTTGAAAAACATTAAATTTGGTATATGTAGTGCTGCCACATAAACAGTTTAATTTTTTATCCCAGTTTTTGGGATTCTTAACTGTTTACCAGTTTTTTCATGAAAACAATTTTTTTCAAATTATTGCATTTTTTATAGGTTTTTAGTTATATGTTGCAACAATTAATAGCATGTTTATTCTCTTTATTATAAATGTTTACCATAGAAATGGGAAATAGTGGATATGAATAGACATAGTTGGTCAATGTGTGTGTACACATTTTAATACTTTTCATGTCACAATGTTATGTTTGAATTCGTAACTATTTTTTAACACAATTGCAAATTTTTGTTGTATTTTTTTACTTTATGAGACATGTCTATTTTTAGTAAAAATAAATTGTATATTGAACAAATATTGTATTTTTATATGAAAAATCCGAAAAATACATGAATAAAATAAAAAAACATATTTTTTTATGAAATAATCTGAAAAATCTCTAGCATCCCAAAAACGGCAAAAAAAATAGTTAAAATTGGTTATATGGCAGCACCGCTAAACACTACTAAAAGTTGCCGACCAAAACTCACCTTTGTTGCCGCCAAACTATGTTCGTGTTCTAAGAGAGTACTAAAAAGTTCGTGAGAGGGAAACATACTCTATAGAAAATTATATTCTCTTTGCTGAAACAGCGACGAATGAACACGTGTGGCGGATGTATGCTGATTTTACTTTAATGCACTGAAAAAAATTAATAGCAATGTACAAAAAATATTTTAATAATACAAGATCTATAAAAATA
This sequence comes from Eustalomyia histrio, assembly GCA_949748255.1. Lineage (NCBI taxonomy): Eukaryota > Metazoa > Arthropoda > Insecta > Diptera > Anthomyiidae > Eustalomyia > Eustalomyia histrio. The sequence goes on along the minus strand of OX456523.1, from coordinate 132,881,028 downwards.
TTTAATAAACCTAATAAAAAACGCATTTTTTAATATAAAAGTTGAAATGTTCTTAAAAATTTGAGTCCGATCGTTCATTCATTTATTCCGATCGAATGTATTGTATTTTTTTTCCTTCCAAAAATAGCATTTTTTTAATAGAATATCATAATAGATCTATATATATTACAGATATTTTATTAATATGTAAATATAATGAAATCATTAATATTGTTGGAAATATTTACAACTTTTTGTTTTTTATAAAATGAAAAAAGGCACCCTAATGTATATACATATGTATTTATTATTTTCCTTTCAAAAATTTTTGTTTAGTTCATATTTCTTTAAAACTGTTTTACACAAAACATAACAGTCTCATATTTTATATAAAATATAAATTCATACAGATACTAACACTGCTATTAACCCATTGAACATTTCTTACAGTGCAATTCTCATTTTCTCACCAACACAACTACATTTTTATTTTTGAACAGCACTGGACTAGATAGATTGAGAATCAAGGCGAATGAGCAGAAATTTATTCATATGACTTTTACGTTGAGAAAAGAAACTTGTCCGCCGATCCGGATTAATTATCAGATTATTCTCCAGAGTACTTGTGTGAAATACCTTGGTATCTATCTTGACCGACTCACATGAAAAGTCATATAGAAGCAAACCTTACCACACTCTTAAAAATGTTTGTAAATTTACTACTATAAATTGGTATATTTTTGTGTAATATAGCACTTAGTGAGTAAATATAAACACCAAATGCGTAAAATCAATTTTTAAACATTTTCATATACAATATTGCACACACAACGTAAAGATGAACATAAGTTGTTCATCATAAAATAAGTATTTTACCCACAAAGTTTGTAAATGTACTATATTACAGTAGTAATGAAAATATTGACATATATATATTTGAAAAAAATATTTCGAAAAAAAATCCAAGAAAATATTAAAAAACAAATAAAATAACGATGATGAAGCCGAAGACAATCAAAATAATATTACTACTAAGGGATTAAATGTTGTATTGCTGCAGATGGTTAAATTTATTGAAGTGAGATTATATTATTAACCATTTAAAAAGAAAAATTCTTACATAAATTCAAGATATGAACGAAGTTATGGAATTTTAGAGGACGCATCTTATGAAGGCAGGCATGCACAAGATAATGTTATAGTTAAAATTACCATCCCATATTACCAACGTAATTTCTTATACCGCCAAATATAACCGATAAAAGTATCAAATATATGCCTATTAGGAATGAAGGAAAAAACAATACTGATAAAAACTAATTACGGAATTGTTTATACTGCTGATATTGGCCATTCAAGCAATTGGTTAAATTTCGTAGAGTAATCATTGTATATTTAGTTATCTTTTGTTTGCATTCTTTATATTGTTTTATTACAATAAACGATAAAAAATAAAATAGAAACAGGATATGTATATTTTTTTTATTAAAGAAAATTCAAGAAAATTGTTTGAAAATTATGTGCGTTCTTGCAGTGTAAACTTGCGGATGTTGTGTGCACCAAATTACGCAATAACAGAGGAAATTTACTCAATTTATCTTAGGAGAATAGTTTCCTACTTTAAATTGGGTAATTTAAAAATATAAATAATTAGAGTGCATACTTAAAATAAATTTATTGTTTTTGTTAAACAAAAACAAAAAATGAGCTGTATAATTTTTAACATCGTCGGGATTTTTTTTAAATGTACACATACATTTAAAAAAGAGTGTTTCTTTCAAATTAATTTTACTCTTTTTGTGTTCGCCAACTTACGCATAATGTGCGTAATTTTTTCATTTACGCACTCAGAGTAAATTTACCCAACTTATAGTAGGAGTACAGTTTCCTATTATATGTTGTGCAAATTTCAACAGAACTTAATCAGAGTGCAGATAAATTATTCAACTCACTTGGTTAATTGGTAGAAACTCAAAACTTGCTTTGGATTGTAAACTGTTACTGTACAACTCGATTATAAAACACATATGGCGCTATTGAATTTAGCTTTAGGGTACTGCCTTATTGTCTAACATTGCAAAAATTCAGAGGAGGCAGAACAAGATATTGAGGATTTTAATAAAGGCACCCTAGTATGTTAAGAATGATAACATAAAGACCTCAATGTGTCCTTTGTTAGTAACGAAATCACTAAACATACCAACAATTACATGAGGAAACTGCAAACTCATCCCAATACGGAATCTATTGAAGAATGATGGGCACCGGCGCTTAAGAAGGAGGGACATTGCAGACCTATCAACTATATGAATTAAAAATATGTAGATGGTAACATATCCACGAATATAAGTTTATGACAAAGTTAAATTTTCGTCTGGCACTGGCTGCACTTAATATTAAGTTTTAGTTTTAAGATTTAAAAACTTATTGTTAGTTCATATAATTTAAGATTCAATAAATAAACAAGAGCTAAAAAAATGAAAAAAATACTTCATATTGTTGATCACCGATTCATTTGCTTTATTCAAACTTCTTCGGGAGCGTAACTTTATTTTTAATCCTTTTTATGTTACATCATCTGAAATATTTTATAAAATTTATTTATAAATAAAAAACTGAACATTAGTACATATAATTGTAAAAAAAAATAATTATATAAATGTTGACAGCACAGTACACATAAAATCACAGGTTTAGCTTAATCATAGTATCACAGAACTTTAACTAAATTATTGCTCAATTTATTTTTGCATAAAAGCAATGCACTGGAACTCCTCCGTACAAAACCTTTCATACACAAATTTTCAGTAAAACTATAATTTTATTTATTAAAGTTTTATTTAAAACTTGTTTTATAACAAGAATGAACCATTTCATTAGTTTTAAGTAATTTTTATATCACTTTGTAATAAGGAATGGAATGTGTTATCTGAAAAATTTCGAAAGCTTTCGTATAATAATTTTTTCTCTGTATATATTTATGCAGTTTAGGGAATTTTTAAAATTGATTTAAATACAAATTGGCAAAATCGGTTTGCGAAAAACTGAAATTAAGACATATCAATATGCAGCAAAACCTAAAAAAAAATTAAAATATTTTTTTTTCTTTAAATAAACAAGTGCTAGAAGGAAATCTACTTTATATCAAGCTAAATTCAAAGCATTTCTTAAATAAACTATTATTTTAATAAAATTAAAACTTAAGAAATATAGTCTCAATTTAACTTCGTTACACTACACAGAGAAAACAGATCCATTGTGACAAACGAATGTTTTTGTTACAGCAGTCGAAGTGTTCGTTTGTCACAATGAATCAGTTTTCTCTGTGTAGGACTTCTTCGTTGTACTACAATTGAAATTCTTAAGAAATCTAATTTTTTTTCCAAGGCAGAAAGGAAAAGTGCATTTTGACATGAACTAAACAACTTATTTTGAAAAAGGATTAAAATTTCCCAATAACCCTTTCTTTTATTATACTTCTTGTATAATTCCACTAAATCTGTCTGTTGTTTAAAAGCAATTAATGTTTGGCGCCTCAGTCATTCTACAGGTACAAGCGATAGTGTAATGTGTACATACTTTTTGCATACAAAATTACAAAATCATTTTTGGTTCATAATTTAACCCTTTCTCGAACATAAGTTTAAAACCATGAAATGGTTATAAAATAATAAAACATATTATTAATTTGAACTAACTACGCGGTACACACATACATAAAAGGACAATGGTGTTGTCGTACAAAACAAACAAAACACACGATACTGATCATTCGAAACAGCATGTTGTATAGACCAACCCTACATTATCTACAAGGGATGCCAAGTGGGGCTGATTTTTGCAAATCCCGGGATTCGGGATTATTTTAATTTATCAAATTTTTAGTTAGTTTGAGAGTAGAGTATTCAAAAAACCGGCCTTTTGGAAAAACCGGTTTCGGGTTTCTTCGAAAAATCGAATTTTAAAAAAACCGGTTTCGGTTTCGGTTTTTGCAAAAAAAAACCGGTCAACCGGTTTTTTTTTAATTTGAATAAAAAGCTTATATAATTTGTTAATTGTTGTAAATTTAAACAAAAAAAAGAAATTTAATATATAAAGTAATAAAAATAAAACAATACATTCTTTGAAAAAATATTTTATAATTTTTTTTTATTGTATTTCATTTTAACATTTTATTTATTGGTTTAATATTTTTTAATATAATATCTTAAAAATTAATATTATAAAACTGTATGCATATCAAATGAATAGAGGTCATAAAGTTTGTAAATTGGTAAAATTAGGTACGTTAGTAATTGAACGTTTAAAACGTTTTTCATTAAATAATTTTTTTTAATATTTTAAATATGTAAAAAGAAAATCTATTTTTCACTTCTAAAATAATATTTTAGAAATAATATTCAATTTAAATGTTTCGTTTTAAGACGATTTTTTGTTTGCTTTTGATAAAGTTAGAAGTGGAAAATACTCTTTCACTAATAGTAGGTGTTGGACAAATAGTCAAAAGACAATGATATAAATTTTCCAACTTTTTAGTTCTTTTGTCGCATTTATCAAGATATATGAAATTTTTTTGTACAGTCTGTTTTTTAGGATTTTGAATACTGTTTATTGTGTTATTTAGATCAGAAATTAAACTATTTGAATTTGGAATATCCAAAGTTAAGTCTTCATCGGAATATATCGGACTTACATCTAAATCTTCATAACTAAACGATTACACTAGGTCACAAATAACAAACTTTTGTCTGTTATTTGTTTCTAGCATACTTTTTCTCATGGATTTGGACCTACTGAACACGAAAATGAATTTTAAAAATTTTTCTGTCGATTGGTTTGCGAGATACAAATTTTTTAATTTTTTTTTTTTAATTTTTGGAGGTACACTTACTATTTTGAGCATATCTTTAGTCTTCTTTGACCTATTTTATCCTACTACTACTCAAATCAAAGACAATTGAGCCGTCTACAACTTATTCTCAGAAAATTTTCAAATCGGGTTAGTAGTTTTGATGTTGGCGGCTTAAAAAGGTTAAAAAACTGCGTTTTTTTAGTAAAAATGTGGCTGAAAAATTCATATAAAAATTCATATAAAATGTAAAACGCGATGTTAACAGCGATTTTAATTTTTTTACGTATAGCTGACACTTTTCCAAAGAAAATAAGCCCTTACTTAACAAAATCTGATGACAAATGGCCGACTTATTATTTTTTTGGTAAACGACCGAAATTCCGCTATTTCACGATTTTTTGATTTTCATTATTTGCACAGCTTACCTACCCAACGCAAACGAATAAATACATTTGAACTTAATTTAAAATAAACAAATTAGTCTTCGTATATTATTTTTAATTTATTTACAGCACTACATGCTCATACATATTTAAACATAAGGAGACACGGTTATCAATTGCATTTCAAAACTGTCTGTGAAAGTGTAAAGAAGTTAATATTTAGAAAACGCAAGGAAGACAATGAGTAAAAGACTACGTGTGTTCGAGTGTTTGAACGATCCAGACAATTTCTGCAATGTTTGTGGCCAGTTTATAAAAAAAAATCACGCACACAAGTTTACTCCAGCAGTACAATTGCACTATTTGAATTATTTTGGTATTTCACCAAATATCACAGAACCATGGACACCTAAGTCGCTGTGTGATCTTTGCTATATAATCTTAACCAACTGGGCAGCTGGCGGAAGGTAAGAATTTTTATTTAAACACATTATACATAGCGAATATAGTAATTTATTTTAATTTTAGCCGCCATATGAAATTCGATACACCAATGATGTGGAAAAAGCCGCTATGCCATTCCACAGACTGTTATTTTTGCCTCACCACAAACAGTGGGGTAGGAAGATTTTTTAAATGGAACTACGCTCAAGTGGGATCGTTTGCGCTTCCAGTACCACATTCGCATGATGTGCCATATCCAGTGTGCCCTGGTGCATCTCTTCAAAAAGCAGAATCGTCAGAAGAAGAGTCTGAGTCAAATGCAAGCGAATTTGAGCCGGGTGCAAAGCGAAAATTACTGTCACAGGCCGAACTAAACGATTGGGTGCGCGATTTTGGTCTCACTAAGGAGAAATCCGAACTTTTTGCGTCTCGGATGATACAGTGTGGATTTGCGGCTTCAGAAGTGAAAGTATCAGCGTACAGAAACCGTCACAAGGAGTATGCAAAATTTTATACAAAGAAAGACCAAATATGTTTTTGCAGCGACATTTCAGGCTTGTTCCAAGAGCTTCACCAAATTCACAACCCCAACGAATGGAGGTTGTTTATTGACAGCAACAAAGAGAGCTTGAAGGCAGTTCTCTTACATAATGGGAATGAAAAGCCATCTGTTCCTATTGCTCATGCGGTTCATTCAAAGGAGAACTATGAAACTATGGACATTTTGCTGAAATGCATAGAGTATAGGAAATACAATTGGAAAATATGCGCCGACCTTAAAGTTGTGGCCATTCTGTGTGGACTCCAAGGAGGCTATACGCGACATTGCTGTTTTCTGTGCCTTTGGAATAGCCGCGCTGATGATCAGCATTATATAAAAAAAAAATGGCCGGTACGAACGAAACCTGTAGTTGGAGAAGCGAATGTTCAGCGCAAACCACTAATAGAGAACCGTGAAAATATAATACTTCCGCCGCTGCACATAAAATTGGGTTTGATTAAAAATTTTGCCAAAAAATTAGACAAAGAAGGTGAAGCTTTTGCCTATTTACGGTCAATTTTCCCTTACCTTTCGCTGGCAAAAATTAAAGAAGGAGTCTTCGCAGGACCCGAGATAAAAAAAATGTTGAAAGATGAAAAATTCCCAAAGCTGTTATCACCCATCGAAGCCGCAGCATGGAATTCCTTCAGGCTTGTTGTGGAAAACTTTTTAGGAAACAACAAAAGCCCGAATTATAAGGACATAGTTGAGAATCTGGTAAAGAACTATGAAGCCATGGGAGTGCACATGTCACTTAAAATACACTTTCTGGATTCTCATTTGGATTTTTTCCCTGAGAATTTAGGAGACGTGAGCGACGAACACGGCGAGCGCTTTCATCAGGAATTGAAGGCTATGGAACGACGCTATCAGGGCAACTATGACACGGCTATGATGGGTGACTATATTTGGACCCTAATACGTGAGACCGATTGCAGCGAATACAAAAAACAAAGAAGAAGTCAGCAGTTTTTCCACATGGCATAAAATGTACACTTATATCTTTGTTTTTACTCATTTTTTTGTGCGTTGATTTGCTTAATTTAATTAGTTAGTTTAATTTCGTTAGTTTAGCTAATTGTGCGATACATTGAGCATGTAGTGCTGTAAATAAATTAAAAATAATATACGAAGACTAATTTGTTTATTTTAAATTAAGTTCAAATGTATTTATTCGTTTGCGTTGGGTAGGTAAGCTGTGCAAATAATGAAAATCAAAAAATCGTGAAATAGCGGAATTTCGGTCGTTTACCAAAAAAATAATAAGTCGGCCATTTGTCATCAGATTTTGTTAAGTAAGGGCTTATTTTCTTTGGAAAAGTGTCAGCTATACGTAAAAAAATTAAAATCGCTGTTAACATCGCGTTTTACATTTTATATGAATTTTTATATGAATTTTTCAGCCACATTTTTACTAAAAAAACGCAGTTTTTTAACCTTTTTAAGCCGCCAACATCAAAACTACTAACCCGATTTGAAAATTTTCTGAGAATAAGTTGTAGACGGCTCAATTGTCTTTGATTTGAGTAGTAGTAGGATAAAATAGGTCAAAGAAGACTAAAGATATGCTCAAAATAGTAAGTGTACCTCCAAAAATTAAAAAAAAAAAATTAAAAAATTTGTATCTCGCAAACCAATCGACAGAAAAATTTTTAAAATTCATTTTCGTGTTCAGTAGGTCCAAATCCATGAGAAAAAGTATGCTAGAACCAAATAACAAAATGGCTGTTGCCTAGTGTTATAAAAGTGTTCGGAAAAAATAAAAGAGACCAAGTATCCCAGTTGGTGATGTAATTAAAAAAAACCGGTTAACCGAACAAAAAAGACCGGTTTTCGGTTTTCTTCGAATTTACAAAATATTCGAAACCGATCGGTTTTTAAAAATAAAGAAACCGGTTGACCGGTTTTCGGTTTCGGTTTTTGAATACTCTATTTGCGAGGAACATGCGACAACAAATGTTGAAATTAGCAGAATGTCTTTATTTAATATGTATGAATACGACAAGAACAACAAAAAAAATCTGTTTAATTTTTAAAACAGCTAAAAATATGTCGTGTCAATTTCAAACTTAAAGTACATTTTTTATTCTTTACGGTATAAATAAAAAATGTAGGGTTTTAAAATCTTCTAATTTCAGCAAACCTACTGTGGTTGAATATTAACAGTTTGTATTATAATTTGGAAAATGGAAATAATATTCAGCAAAAATTTCGCTGATTTCAACAGGATATATTGTTATTAGCATTTAATTAAAATTTTGCTATATATTGTACTATAACAAATTATGTTTTAAGTAAGCTAAAATTCATTACAGTTATTCAACATGTATTACGTCTTTAAAAACAATTCTTTTCAGATTAAATCAATTAGAAATCAATACCGAAAATCCAGGAATCGGCATCACTGGTATCTACATGTATGTGTATTAGGGTGACAGCGATTTGCATAGAAAAAAATTGGTATAATTAAAATTTTCTTTATATTATAATTATATTTTAATTAAAAATAAAATAATGTAAGAAGTCTAAACCTTGATATAGCACATACTAAAATAAAAAGCATCCTTTTCTTGTATACTTCCACAATTATGTTGGATTTAATTTTTTAACAAAAGCTGGTTATTTTTTTTATTTTTAGTGTATATTTTTGGACATATAGTGCATATTTTTTGTGCTTTGGTGCATATCTACTTTTAAATGCATATTTAACTTTTTTACTGCATATTTAAAGCGCATGTTTGCGATTTTTAGTGCAAGAAAGTCGCTGCCCTGGTTATAATTTTTTTTTCTTTTTTTTGTTCGAAAATTTTAAAAATTTCGATCGGCGTGCATAGCAGGATAACGTTGTTTGATTTGGACCAAATTTTCAACACAAATTTTCGATCCAGTGTGACCAAATTCTGCCAGGCAATTTTCGAATATCCAAAATATACAAAATAATGTCACCCTAATGTATATGGACAATAGTCACACTTTTACCTCAAGTCGTTGTTTGTGTGCAAAGTGTAATTATTGCTTATTTTAAAATGTGCTAAAGGTGGTAAATGTGTTTTCCAACATCATAATGACACTTACTCCTACTATTGTATTTTAAGGAGACGTGTTTAAAAAATATGAAAGCTATATTTGAAATGCAGGTAACTGTTTCCTATAGAATTTCTACGAATTTATAGAAAACTCTTTGTACTGGTCAAAAATAAAACTGGAGCATTTCCTAAATTTTAAATACAAAAACACTCATTTATATTTATATTTTTATGATGTTTACGTAGTTCTTTGAAATTTTATTAATCTCTGGAAATTTTAAGATTTTTGAAAGAAAAAAAAAAATCAAAACTGTAAAGAAAGTAATGTGGGTAGGACAACGTATATTTTTTTTTGGTGATAAAGATAGACATATTTGAATATGTCAAGTCAGGTACTTGCAGACAATGGTTTTAAAATAAAGAGTCATGTACTACTTATTTAGTATATATACTATGTTGGTATAACTCTTGTGGTGGATTAGCGACTTAATCCAGGTTGAAGATGGAAATATGAAACTCGATGTACTTGTGTGAAAAGTTGTAAAATAACGCTACAATAGATAGTTTAAAGTAGGGGTTCTTTAATTTCGAGAAATAAATAAACACCTACCCCTAAACTACAGCCTAGTAATCGCCTTTATTTCTGTAAATGTCAAAAAAAGTAATTCAAAACTTAAAATGTATTTATTTAAAATCATCGCCAATTTAAACGTCTAACCGATCCGAAAAACCGCATTACCAAGTTTAGCAATTTTTCAAATAATAGATTAACCGGTTTTTAAATACCCTCGCAATTTTTTCCATCTTCTATTACATTTATTGAAAATGAATTGATATTGTACACATCGCTTAAGTATATAAAAGTACATGTTGAATATAGGGCGTCCGTAAATTGTATACATTTAGAGCTAGAGCTTTGACTTGGATCCATGACTTTCGATTTCTCTTCTTACCATCCTCACCCAAGTGTTTCGTGGGCGACCAGGCAGGTGGTGAACTTTCCGGAAACCAATCGAGCGCAACTCTGAAGATTTCTTTACATGGCATACGTAGAATATGTATGGTCAAACCAGGACCACTTTCGACGTTTGATTTCTATTTAAATCGGTACACATTTGGCCATATGCCAAAGTCTTTTATTAGTCACTGGATGTGACCAGAATATGCGCATGATTTGTCTAAGGCAACGATTCACAAATGTTTGCAACTGTAGAGTAGGACGGATTTTACTTGACATTAATGCAAATAAAACAAAATTATTAATATAACAAAAAATGAAGTTTAATCATGCTAATGTTTTTTAAATTGGTGCATTGATAATGACAATGAAATTCAAATACATTATATCCTACTCAATTCATTATTCCCATGTGTGTTGAAAATAAGTGTTTTCTATAGCAATGTAACATTTAATTATTGTCCCGACCATGACAAATTCTAAATGCAAATAATCATTTTCTTATACAGTTCGAGGAATTTTTTAATAAAATGTTTTTTATAACAGGTAGTAAAACTTTTTGCCTGTCGCCAGTACATTCACCAAAACGGAAACACCATTTTTTATGACTACAAAGCCACAAAGTTGGAATAACTATTAGAATGTATACTATCTTTGATAATAAACTATTGCGGTAAATCTTTTGCGGTAGTTTTGTTTTTCTCCTTCAAGGAATTAAAATAAATACAATAAAATGCTATTAAAAATATAATTCATTTTAAATATTTTAGTTATAATTATTTCTTAAAGTAAAATCAGTTTATAAATTCTTAAAGAGCAAAGGAACGTAATTACTATTGTCAGTTGGTTTTTAGCATAATCATTTTATTATATGTACATATGTTATACTTCGGGGAATTTAAAAGTGGCTTTTTATGACATTTATATTTTTTAAAATGCTGGCAAAATTTTTTCTCTGTCGCCAGTGTACACAGAGATTAGGAGACTTCTATGAATAGAAAGAGAGAAAGTTAGTATAACAACTAGAATATATATTTACCTTTAAATTTTTTGCGGTTAAACTTTTATAAATATTCATTTGGGGTTTTCTAAGTTTTAATTATAGAACAGTTAATTTTTGAATACGCATTTAAATAATTTAGAACACTATTGAAAGAGTAGCATTGTTATTTATATGCATTTTATGTCTGTCTGTCGCTTAAATATTTAAGATGATTACAGATTTGCAAAATATGTATTTCTTGACAAGTATTTGGATAATACAGTTAACTATTTTGAATGATTTAATTTAAAAACTCTTAGTATTATCAAGGACTTTAATAACTATAGGATACTCAGAATGCCTAACCAAAAGCCAAAGTTCAGAAGCTCTAGTTTCTGCTTTTTTGGCTCACGTTTATCAACTTCTAATACGTTGATTTGAACAAGGACTATGAAACTTTCGTGGTGTACAGAGTTAGCCAAAGTCCTTGGCTAATGATTAATATATTCCTTGTTAGAAGTTGCGAAACTTTAGCCCCAAATGCTGAAACTGAGGCTTCGGAAATTTGGCTTTCTGTTAGGCTTTTGATTTTGCATTATGTACATCCTATAGTGTAATGAAATCCTTGCTTATACTACGTTCATACTGAACTCAATTTTCTAAATTTTCGATTTCAAATTTGTAGAAATTTGATGAAAACTTGAAGAAAACGAGAACACATATTTTAGTGGCCAGTAGAAGTGCAGTTAATAGTATTAATGTTCATAGATAATACACATTTAGAAAAACATTTTTAATTTATTTTCACCTTAAAATCATGAATTTTCAGTTTAGCTGATTTTGGGAAACTTTTTCAATCAAAATTACATTTACATATTTATGTCGCACACATGACATTAATTTCATTGTACAAACATTGGAGCATTTAAGGGTTAAGTTTAAAGATATATATAAGAAATAAAAAAAAAACACTTTTAATTTTTGGTAATAATTACTTTCTTCTTAAAATAAAGTCAATTCGGAATTTCCCAAAAAGCAGATGTTTTTTTTTTTGATATTTAATCTCATTTTTGCCCTTTTCTAATTTCTGAAGGGTAAAATCATTTTATTGTACACTTCGCGGTATTTAAAAAATGTTTTTTACGACACTTAAGGCAGAAATTTGTGTTTCCTTAAGTGACATAAGCTAGGTATCGTTATAAAACAAAAATTTAAATTTGGTTTTCAATTAATAATTTGCATTTCTTAAATTTCATTTCATACCAAAACAAAGATTTAGTCATTTAAGCCAATTATATTTTTTACGCAGGTAGCAAAATTTTTACAGGGGTGGTAATTGTCGCAACCACACTCGCACAGTAGACGACAACATTTTTTATGAATAGATAGCAGTTAGTACACTCAAAGAAAATATTGGTTGTAATTCGATCAAAAACATTAAAAATTATTTGTAATCACGTTTTTTAGTTGCACTAACCTATAATCTATTAATAAAGAAAAAATATTGTATTGGGTATTAAAAATAGGGAAAAGGAACTAAAAAGCAATACTATTATTCAAATATTGGTATTTCCAATCAACACTCAAAAATAAAATTCGGTCAGTAACTGCGTACAGTACAGGCAAACATATATTTAGTAGAAAATTAGTACAATCTATCAAATTTATTATTTTTACCCTCAGTCGATTGACCGCTCTCATAATGAACAGATATAAGGCCCGTAATTTCAACAAGTAGATCAGTGCTTAGATACCTATGGTGTAAATAGAATCTGGTAATTTTAACTCGTAGGTAAGCTTTACCGGATAGATAAACAATAGTGTATTTTACACTATCGATTTTGGTTGGTTTATCTGTTAGGTAAATAAAAAAGAAACAATTTTTAGCATAGCGTCAAACCTGTTGCATACAAATTATAAAACAAATATTAAAATAAATTAATAAAAAAGCTTAGACGTTTGCGTTACGAGGGCAGACTGATAAGTCCGTGACTTTTCGAACTTTCCTCGTATTTAAATGAAATGAAACACTGCTTCCATCAAGTACCACCTTTTAATAGACTACTGTCAAATTTTGAGCAAGTTCCGTCATTTACTTTTCGTTTAACAGCTGTTCAAAACATACAACCTCTTAGATTTTTTAAAAATGGAAAGAAGTGAATTTCGAAAACCAAGTAAAAGCTTGATAAATACTATGGGGACTCTGCACCATCGATTTCAATGGTAAAACAGTGGTTTACTGACTTTCGTTGTGGCCTTACAAGCACGAAAGATGCCGAACGTTCTGGACGCCCAGTTTAGGCCTCCAAACCCAAAACAATTTAAAAACTTCACGATATGGTGTTGGCCGATCGGAGATTGAATGTGCGATAGATTGTGGAAGACATAGGCATCTCACATGGCTCAGTGTTTTCAATTTTGAACGATCACTTGGGTATGAGAAAACTTTCCGCAAGATGTCTGCCGCGTTTGCTCACAGTCGACCACCAACGGAATCGTGTGACAGCTTAGTTTCCATGGCAAAAATCCATGAAGTATACTACGAATTGCCTCCTCATTCGCCTTATTCTCCGGATTTAGCCCCCAGTGACTATTTCCTATTTCCAAACCTAAAGAAATGGCTCGGTGAAAAGAGATTTAGCTCCAACGATCAAATTATTGATCAAACAAATGCCTACTTTATGGACCTTGAAAAATCCTGCTATTAAACGAAAAGTAAATGACGGAACTTGCTTGAAACTTGACAGTAGTCCATTAACAGGTGGTAATTGATGGGAGCAGTGTTTCATTTCATATAACTACGAGGGAAGTTCGAAAAGTCACGGACTTATTAATCCACCCTCGTATTTATCAAAGCAAAACGCACAAATGGTAAAACTAAATTTTAGAGACAGATGTAGACTTTCCAAAAAAAAGTGCAATAATGGTGTTACAAAAAATTTAATCGAAGCTCACACATAGAGTACAAAAAAATAATAATTCAATTTCAGGAAAACTAACATTTCACCAAGCCTCAAACTGCTCCTTACACTGCGATTTTACTGATCCGAAAGCTTCCAAATAACGGTGGCAGATTTTGGAGGAATTCACCAAACCACAACTAGCAAATTTATTCGTAAAGTGTCTGAAGCAATAAGAACCCTATACAAAGAAAACGTAAAACATCTACTAAAGGAGGAAGAAATTTTGCACAGTCAAACGAAAATATATAAAATTGCAAACTTTCCCAGATGTGTTGGTGCCTTGGATTGTTCTCATGTAAAAAAACTGTCTCCAGGTAAACTTTTTCGAAATTATGAACATATTTCTTTAATAGTTTATAACTTTGCAGGTGGCGAACTTTTTCGTAATCGAAAGGGATATTTTTCAATAAATGTTCAAGGTGTGTGCATTGACATTGATTATTACAGAAAGACTTTGCAATTTTGACAATAAATTATTTAATTTGACAAGTATTTTTGATATAAAAAGGAACATCAAACATGAATACTGCCAGATTGTTCAAATTATCCATCGTGTAGAAACACGTATGTAAAATAAACATTAAAATTATCAACGTGATTTTACCGGCTAGGTAAAGACAAATATTCATTGAAATTACGGGCCTAAAAAGCGCAACCGATTGATTTTTTTTTTAAATATAATACACACGTGTACTCAAGTTTTGGTATTAATTACTCTCAAATAAAAACTCTAATTGTTCAAATATAAAAACATTAAATTCGCGTAAAACCTTTAATAATTATAATGACTGAGCCTTCGGATCGGGTTGGTACAAGACCACATATAAACTTTGATGTATCAAAACAACTAACTATTCTTACACCTGGTGAAAAATTTCTGATTATGGAAATAACTGAAAGTAGTGACACTCTTGCTAATGTTTTACCCTTTTTAATAAAAAAGGTTATAGATAGTGTTGCAGATGGGAAGATACAGCAATGCAAAAAGCTGATCAACGGTTCTATACTTATCCAAACAAAAAATTTATCCAAGCTAATAAAACTCGTATGATTATCTTCAAAAATACAAGTAAACAAAAGGGAACATCCTAGCCTAAATAACGCAAAGAGAATAATATATTCAAACGAAATATTAAATGAACTAAAGAGCTAAAATGTAACAAAATATTAAATGAATTAAAGAGCCAAAATGTAACAAAATATTAAATAAATTAAAGAGCCAACATGTAAATAAAATATTAAAAATGTCAATTGAATCTTAACTGAAACAAGGCTGATCATAATTACATTTGCTTCAACCAATATTCAATCCGATATAAAGAAAAAATGCACAAATCCAGCATCATGCATAAACTGAATAAACTCCAATATAAAAGATTCTAATCACCCAACAAACGACAGAAGCTGCCCAATATTTTTAAAGGAAAAAGCCATCGCATCTTTAGAAAAAGAAGGCTGCTGCTTTAAATAAGCAACGTCATCCCCAGTATAGTACACTTTAGAGTAAATACATCTAACTTTGTCAAAACCTCCCCCTCTTCTTCTAATTCAGAGCAACCAATTGACATCAAAAAGCCAAGATTTGTTAAAAACTACTCTGATATCATAAGAGATATTGATAATTCAGCATCTGAAATGGAAACTGCCCAGATAAGTAACTCATCCCAAACACCTAAAGAAAACGACACAATTATTTTACCCAAAAATGAGTCAAATATATTAAAAAAAAACAAATTCAGGAAGCCACTCGAAAACCAAACAGAATAAGTAAAAAATAAATTAACACATGTTAAAAGCTAAACACACTTTGAGGGCTCGAATGAGAAATTCTATACCTTCCATGTTCATTGCATGGAAGAGGGAGAATTTCGCGTATATATTATTAAAACTGCACATAAATTCATTATAAATATTTTAACTTCACATATATTTTCTCTCATATTTCACTTAAAGATTAAAATCTATAAAAACTGTAAATATTTTTTTCCCTTATATTTCTCTCTTTTGATTGTAATATATCCTTTTCGATCTCATCTTACGGTTGTTCTTACTAAATTTATTTACATCAACAATTTAACTTCTAAAATCTACAACAATAGGTTAGTTAAATCACATATATTTAAAACACGATCCTCTTCAGTTTATTAGTTTACCCACATTTATATTTAATGAAATATTTATTTCTCTTTAATTCGTGCTCTTATTTTTATCTACTTCTTTTCTTCACAACTCTATATAACTTACATATTTTATTGGAGCCGTTCCTTTTGCTATTTAATAACATTAATGTCATGTCTTTTAATATAATACAATTGAATATGAACGGTTATCTAAATAATTTTAATGAAGATCAGTCTTAATCAAATCTTACAATCTTAAAATAATTTGTATCCAAGAAACCCACATTCATTCTCTTACTAAATACCCCATTTCCATTAACTTTTCTATTTACGCTGCTAACACATCCCTCGCAAGGTTGGAGGAGTGGCAATACTGGTTCATTAATCGCTGCAACAAAAGCAAATTAGGGTACCAATGGTATATTTGGAGATAATATCTAAAGCTAAATTTAAAATGTTTAATTCGTTTTCACCACCTCCACCAAATTTTAAGAATAGAAATATCGAATTCACAATCACTTATTACCGGGGACTTTAATAGTCCACACAAAATATGGGGTTCTAACTCTAACAGCCGCACTGGAACTATTTTTGCTAATTTTGTCAATACATATGACAAACCCCCTACACACTTAAACACTCATGGAAAATTTTCACATATAGACATAACATTTTGCTCGCCAAGTTTAGCCTCCCAAGCACAATGGAAAATGGAGGAAGTGATCATTTGCCAATAATTATTTCACTATTTGCTGCAAATATAGATCATAGCTCGTTAATTAAAGCAAAATTCAACGTGAAAAATGCCAACTGGTCTAAATTTCAGAGCTACTGTAATAGTTTCAAACTAAAAGATCAGTATCTACCAATATAAATAAAGAAACTGCAAACATATGCAATATAATAATAGAGTCCCAAAATAGACAAAAAAGGATTCCATAGTGGAATAGAGACACTCTAAAAAATATTGGTAAAATTACTACTTTAAAATAGGTACACTCACCAAAAAAAGTCTGTAATGGCAACTGAAAATTTTGCTGTTATTACGGGAAATTCTGCTAATTTGAGCCCAGCGGTATTTTTTGCTAATCTTAGCAACACATGTCTGCTGACGTGTAGTACAATGAAATTAGTAGAAAAATTAGTAGCCGGTACTAAATTTTAGTAGACTTTTTGTAAAGTGGAATTTAAAATCTGTTTGCTAAAATCAGCAATAAAAATTACTAAATATTATTAATATTAGTAAAAAGATTTGAATTTATTTTTCTTATCGAGCATCAAAAATTTTGATTATATTTTTTAAAAAACGAATTAATCATTTTGTTTTAATTTTGTAATTTCTATTTTGAAAAATATTAGTCAATTTTTTTTTTTACTTTTAAGGTTAAATTTTAATTGTTTTAGGGCGGATTTTTAGAACTAAAAAAACCTTTTTAGTGCTATTTTAAGTGCATGTCCTCTTTTTAGACATGTGTCGGTATCTTCACTTCCGATCCCTTTTTTAATATATGTAACATTTTAAGAAAATTTAAGTTTGTAGGTGTAAGTTTTAATTAGAAATAACATTTCCTTCAATATCCACTTTTTTAAAATTAGTAATATTTTTTGCTAATTTTAGCAAATCGGTTTTCAAAAATTTGTAAAATGATTTCTGAAATTAGCAACAAAAATTTGTAAATTTACTGTAAAAATTCTGTAATTTGTAAAATGTAAATAGCAAAAAGATTTGCTAAATAATAATTTTTTACTAAAAATCAGTACAAAAATAGTAGAGTGCGATTGAAAACCGTTTACAAATTGTTCTACTAACTTTTTTTCTGAGTGTAGAGTTTTATGTAATATTACGAAATAAAAACACCAAATCCGTAAAACAGTTCTGAAGACATTTTCATATACAATAATACAAACACAAAGAGTTTTAAACATACCGTGCCTAAAACTAGTATCCTTTTATTTAAATTTAAATTTTATGCACAAATTTTGTAAATATACAAACCTAGAATGGTAATAATTTTTTTATAAATAAACTAAAAAAAAATCTAAAAATAAATAATTATTTTTCAAAATTGTCAATTATTGAACAAATTGTGATAAATGTATGTTAAATTATTAAGCCAAGAATCAAAAACACCAAACATCTGCCAAAAAACTGAAATACTGAATCAAATTATACTATCTATACAGTGGCTCTTTTAGAACGAAGAAGAGGACAAATCATATCACACATTACAATAGGGCTGCAATAAAACATTTAAAAATTGCTAAATGTATTATAATAAAAATAAATTAATTGTTTTTACTAAAAAAAGTTTTTTGTGCAATTGAATTTAAAATATGCGTGTTGGTATATATAAGTATATTTTTGGAATTTAATTTTTATGCATTCAGAAATGCATTTTTAGTTCTTTTAGGAGTATATTTACTCTTAAAACAAACTTTTTTACGCACAATTTTAGTAAATTTACAAATTAATTTTATAATTTCCTTAAATTTTTACGCAATTTCAATGTAAATTTACACATTATGTGTGTATAATATTACGCATAGTGTGTATTTTTTCGTTTAAGCACACAGAGTAAATTTACCTAAATTATAGTAGGAGTACAGTTTCCTACTATAAGTTGGGCAAAATTCTACAGAAATTAATTAGAGTGGAGTTAGAAGAACTGAAAGTAAAAGTGAATAGACTCTGGCATATTTTTTAAAAGAAACATTGACCAAAATAATCTACTGAATTATAAAAAATCAAATGCCTTGTAAAAGAGGAAAATTAAAATAGCAAAAAGAGGGTTTATTGCTTGATTTACATTTACAATTAATCCAAATACCCCGCTGGACAGAATATGGACACATTTTCGTAACTTCAAGGGATACAAAACAACACATAAAATACACTGCATGGGCTTATTAGATAATCCGCATGTTATGATAACCGATCGAATGAAAATTGGTCAGGAAATTGGCCGATTTTTGTCAGATAATTCCTCCGATTCAAACTTTTCGCATAATTTCAGAATAAACAAATATAACTCAATACAAAATTACATTTCAACTACAGAATGCCCAGGGGCACTTATTATAGAAAGCAATATAAACTACATTGAGCTCACCTCAACCTTGCGCAATCTAAAGGGATTTGACAGGATCTCGTACCCAATGCTGAAAATGTTGCTATATACACTAAACCTAAGAGTTTTGAGCTTATTCAACAAGATATTTTAAAATTATATTCCTTAACAATTCAAAAATATTGTGGTCATACCCATTTCTAAGCCCGGAACGGATAAGACTATGATTAAATCTTATTGTCCCATCTCCCTTAATCCCTGTTTATCCAAAGTTTTGTTACTAAATTGTGCCCATTAGGTTATGGTGTTTTGTTACTACCAACAAATTACTGAGCAACCAATAATTTGCTTTTAAAAGGGGATGCTCGATAACTGACAGTCTACTTCATGCAGACTATCAGATTGCAAAATGCCTCTCGTTACGGAAACGTGCAACTTTTATTTCGCTAAACTTCGAACGAGCTTTTGACAAAATAAGCATTCGTACAATACTGAATCAGCTCATCGCGTGGAAAGTGGGCCATAATATCATAAGATATATAATGAATTTCATAAATAAAAGAAAAATAATAGTCCGAATAGACAATTGTTACTCTTAGTCTTTTCCCCTTCACAATGGAATTCCCCAGGGTTCGCCATCATCTGTCATTGTTTTCGTAATTGCTTATAACAAACTATGTTCAGTCCGATCCCTTCATAAGGAAATTAATTTTTGTGCCTATGCCGATGACTTTAATCTAATAATCAGAAGCGACAGAACAAAAAACTTCGTTCTGAACTTGGGCGATCTCTTCAACGATATAGGCGAATGGTATGATGGAGCTGGTGCTACTCTTTCTTCTACGAAGTGTAAATATCTTCACGTTTGTAGTTAAAAGAACTGCAATATCAGAATACAATCAACTGACATAGCAATAACGCGAGTTGACACGCTAAAGATACTGGGAATTCTGATAAATAAACGCTACAGATGGAATGATCATATTAACTATCTTAGATCTTCACTGACACAACGGCTCAACATTGTAAAATGCCTGTAACTATGTCTCTCTCATTGTAATCACAAAAGCCCTCATACTATCAAAGATAAATTATGGTCTACCAGTTTTGGATATGCACCTAAATCCCAAAAAAGGAAACTTGACTCCATAATGAACTCGGCAATAAGAAATGCTTTGGGCGCATTTCGATCAACACCAATTACAAATATGCTTTTCGAAACAAATATTAGAACCCTTTATACTAAGAGGGAAATTTCAACCACAAAACTTTTTCGAATCTTTTTATATAACACAAATACACCGCTTAGACAGTTAGCGAATAAGGTGAAACGAGCTAAGAAAATACCTAAGGTGCCATCGATCATTTACAGGAACTCGATATACCATTGCAAAATAATACTTTTAAATCGAAACAACTCCCACCTTGGTCAT
The DNA here is from genome assembly GCA_949748255.1 of Eustalomyia histrio. Lineage (NCBI taxonomy): Eukaryota > Metazoa > Arthropoda > Insecta > Diptera > Anthomyiidae > Eustalomyia > Eustalomyia histrio. Next base: position 132,860,279 of record OX456523.1, on the reverse strand, counting down.
TTGAATCAACGTCAATTAATACTACTCTACATGAGCGATCTAAGCCCGACACTAACTCATCTCAATACAAAATTATGTTTGCTATGATTAAATATGATTTGAAAGATTACAAATTCTTATTTACTGATGGATCAAAAACCGATACCTGAACGACCTATAGTGTTACAACAGAGAATAGTATAATTAAAGTTTCAAATCTTCCTACCCATAGCTCCATATTTTCAGCAGAACTTATAGCTATTTATGAGGCAATATCGTATGTAAAGGGAAAAATTGTGAAATTCGCAATTTGCTCCGATTCTCTCTCTGCATTGAAGTCAATAGAGAATATATCGAACAACGACTATTACGTGTCATACATAAGGAATGCTCTTGCTAAAACTGGAGTGGGTACCTGGTCACAGAGGAATAAAGGGAAACGATCATGCAGATTTTTTCGCCAAAAATTTTTGTAAACATCCCTTGTGTTTACAAAGATCTGGACTAACTAGTAGAAAGTATTCAGAGGACGAGAAAAATAATATTTTCAACTCAGCCTCTTCATGGTATAGGAGAGTTAATGGTGAACGTAAAACAATTCACGATGTAATGAAAGATAGTCAAACGAGAGTTAAAAGTCTAAATTTTATTAAATTTGAACGAATTCGCCTGGGTCATACTAGAGCTACACACGAATTATTAATCAATCCCAATTGTACACCATTTTGCAATTGTAATAATTCATACCCAACAGAACCTTCCCACATTATTTGTGATTGTCCAGGAACTAGTAATTCCCGATTAAGTAATTTTCAAAACTCAGATTCTTTATATTCACTCTCCAACTCTTCAATTGAAAATATAGAGCTACTAACAAAATTTCTCAAAAAATCAAATATGTACAATCTAATATAAAACCTCCTTTCTAACCTCAACTTCACCTAATAATTTTAAGTTTATTGAGCTGAAGTCCTATGCTGCTATTGCTCATTATAATTTATTTTATAATTTATAATTATAGAAATAATGTATATAATTAATAAATAAATATTATTTTGATCAAATATGCCATTAAATTACGGTTTCAATAGAACCAACCGAATTGTGGATTGTACAGATTATAGACGCCACTTAAGATTGGTATTGGTAAATGAATTTTAAACTATATATATTGTCCTACCAAATCAAATAAATCTAAAATTAGCCATCAACATTTATAAGAGTTTGTGGTCTAGTGGGAAGAGATGTAGTCTAGTACTCAATATATGACATCAAATCCCGGAAAAGGCAAACATTTAATTTTTTTTAACCAAAATTATATATAAAAATGTTTAAATAGAAAATAAAGCAAAGAAAATTATAAGTAAAAGTGGAGCAGTTGGCAAGATTGTGAACTATGAATCTGTATGACCATCTGATACTGTTGTCTGGGTGTATTCTTTATTTTTTGAAACATTAGGCAAGAATATTTTAAAATTAGAGCATATAATTGTTGATGTTTGTTTTTGAAATTTTGCTCAGCATTCTTTCATATGAATGTTTAGTTGTAATGAGTATAGTAGAACACAAGTGCTGATCTCTTTTTTGTAAAGAGAAACAAGCCTCAAGAAATTATTTATTCGCAGAATAAATCTTGATTTCTTGTATATTTTTTTAAGAAATTGTTTGTTTGTTAGTTTTGTAATATTTGGGTTAAAGGCTACTAGAAAAAATCTTATTTGCCTAATTTTGATAATTTTTTCAACAAGAAAATCGATTTTTTAAAACTGTGCATTACAAAACGTACCTTTTTTATTTGATCAAAACGTACTTTTTTCATATTGTCACCTGTTTGTGAACTTTAAGAAGATATTTTGCTTGAATTTCTTGGTTTCTTTATTTATAAATAGACAAATAAATAGAACTTGTTTTTAATTGTAGTGTATTAAATTCTACTATTTTTTTAAATTTTTGAGAGTTTATGAAAAATTTTTGTTATGGTTTTTGGTCTATAGTTTTTACCGAAGAAATAATTTGAGATATTTCAAGAATTATTACCGTATAAAAAAATTGGCACACCGTAACGGTCTGACCGGGTAGGTCGAAAACCTCAGTATACCGGTCTACCCGTAGAAACTAGTCAGTGTGTTCTTTTTCAATAATACAAGTTTTTTTTTTAAATTCTTCTCGAGCTATAATAACATTTATTTTGTTTTTCGCTTATAACTCGAAAACTAAGCCAGATAGCTAAAACCGTTAAAAATGTTGACCTCTGGGTGTTAATACACCCCCAAAACCCCTTTAGCGAAATTAAATTTTACGTAACTGTAACATTTTCATGTAAATATATGGAAAACGCAGTACTTTCTGAATTCTATTGTGTTTTTCAGAAAATTTTTGTTCCACGACCTGTAATAATTTCTAAGGGTTTTTGTCGAATTTATGTCCAGACTAATTCTGCAAAGTTTTAACCCATTTGGAGTTATATAATTTTTTATAATTTAAATTTGGTGTAGTTGCTATGAGAGAATTTATTAATTAAAGTACACGATTTTAAACATTTTCTTTCGAATTTCCTAATTTGATTATATTTTAGTTACTGTGTTTTTTAAACTTTTTTTGTTATATTCTTACTCAAAGTTAAAGAAATTAGAAAGATTTCAGAAATAATAACAGAAGAAAACTATATAATAATGTAACCGGTTAATCGACCTATTTTAACCGATTATTCAGATCGAATAATTATTTGAGTTTTAAATTATTTGTTTCGACATTAACCGAAATAGAGGCTTTAACTCGGGAATCGGTTAATTGATAAACCGAATTGAAAACACTATATGTATATGGAAAACTCTGTATTTCCTGAATTCTATTGTGTTTTTCGGAACATTTTTGTTCTACGACTTGCAAAAATTTATATTTTTCTTATTTCACTTTACGTCTAGACTATTTCTGCAAATTTTAAACCCACTTGGAGCTGTGTAAAAATGCCGTACTACTAAAAAGACCGTGGTATTTTCAATCAAAAATTTAACTTATTGTAGTTTTTCTGTTATATTATTCTTTTAAATTGAGCTTGAGATCTTGTTTATATAAAAATAATAATTATTATTTGTTTTCCAATATTTCGTCTCCACATTGGGTGACTTCTTCAGGGAAATAATTTTTATATAATACAATTTTTTAAAAAATTATGTATTGTTGATCTGTTATTGTTGGTAAATGAATGGTATTAATAGAATTTTAGATCATATAATCATATTCTTTTTTATAAGTTGTTTTCATGTTTCTTTGCAATCAAAACAAAACAATTTACAAAAAAGAATATAATTATATGATCTAAAATCATATTAACACCTACATGGTCTGACCGGAGACCGGTCTACCCGGTTAACTTATCTTGACCGCAGGCCCTAGTTTGGACAACGTATGTGATCTATTTTAAATGATTTAATTTTAAAAATATTATTACTGCTATTATCCTTCACAAAAGCTTTGTTTAAAATATCAACCCAAACCAAAATAGAATATCGTAATTATTTTTAAATATTATATGTTTTGCAAGTTAGAAATCAAAGGGAGTAATTGAATTAAAAATATATTTGCATTAAAAGTAATTGTCTTTGCATTTATATCCAAGATAATATTTTAATGAACACAGAAGATATTAATATATTTGGACATACGGTAATAAAGGAGAATGTAAAAAACACAAAATTATTAAGTTAATTTCATCTAAACCTTATAACAAAAAATCAACTGTATGTTAGCATAAAAGAGATTTTCATTAAATTTGTGTGTTAAATATAAATATTTATAATTAGCACTTTCAAGGGCATGTAGAATATTAATGAAGGTCATAGCGGACCTTCTGTGTATTCTCTATGATTACTAAATAGATAATAAGAAAATTTTTTAGAAATATCCAATCATAGGAATATTTATTTGACTCCCTAGAGTGTTTCTGTGAAAAATATGAAGAAAATTGGTTGACAATTGGTCAAAAATTAAAATATATTTTTTAAATATTTTTTTTTAGCAACTACTGTAGAATAATTCTAAGCTAACTTTTTCCCTATTTTTTACTTGTTATTAAAAACACGTCATTTAAAACTTATAATATATTCTGTGTAATTTTTAATTGCTGATTAAATTATGTTACCGATATCTTAGGAGACCAACATTTTATGCTAAATTCATAGTATGTATTTTATTTTTTTAAATTTCAATTTCAAATTTGTATGGAATTTAGTATCAAAAACGAAAAAATGAGAAAACGTATTTTAGGATCAAGTATGAACATAGTATGGTATTAATGGTCATTTTTAATACAAATCTAAAAGAAATATTATTTTCATAAGACATCACTTTTCATTACAACTTGGCCAATTTTGGGGAGATAAGGATCAAAATGAAATTTCCCACGTTTTCTATATTTCCATAGTGTTTTTTCAACTGGGCTGCGATAGGAGTTACTGAAATTTTAGGAAAATTGGGGAACGGACACGCCTACCTCTCGTATATCCTGAAGTTTAAAAACGCAATAACATATTTCGTCAGAAAATAACGAAAATTGATAATTGTTATTAGAACATAGTTATAAGCATGCCTCTGTACTATTTTTGTACTGGTTTTTAGGGAAAAAATTATTATTTAGTAAATATTTTTGAAATTTATATATCACAAATTACAAAATTTTTACAGAACATTTACAAATTTTAGTTGCCAACTTCACAAAGCATTTTACAAATTTTTGGAAACCGATTTGTTTTCAGAAACAAAATTTGTATTATATTTTAAGTTTAGTAAAAATTAACTGTAGAACTAAAAAACCAAACTTGAAAAACTTTTTTTAAAAAAGTTCTTATTTTATAACGATTACATAAGTGAAAAACCAAAGAAATTTATAAATAAGAAATTTAGCGTCTGCCTGGTTTTATAAAATTTTCTTCGAATAAAGTTCCTAATATAAAAGGTGTTTTATATTATTTATCGGTTTAAACCGAATACATAATATTCGGTATTTGGAATAAACTATTCCTGACGAATACACTCGAATACACTATTCGTGATATCTCTAATTATAACCCATTTTATGGTGACAATTTTTGCTTAAAATTCCATGTATTTAGCGCCCTCCACAATAAGAGTCAAATCAAAATTTTTTGCACACAACGCTTTGTTTATTTCGGAGTAACTAAACCAGTTTTAACACACATCCAAAAACTCTGGCTTAGAGGTTTTATCAAATACTCGTATATAGAAAATTATATTAATTCAAATAATCAATTTAATCAAAATAAAAAAAAATTGTAAACATTTCAAATATTCAAGTATTTTTATAAATATATGTGATTTTTTCGCTAATTAAACTCGTACATAAACTCCAATGCTGAACATATTGGATCAGGAAATCAGAAATTGTCGCTTCTTTGTAAGTAACGAAAATGTTTATAATTTTTTGCCCTCTCATGAAGTCAAAAAGAGAAAAACCAAAAAATTGTTTTTCATATCTTTTATTTTTGATGGAACAAACTAGTACTGTGTGCTGGCTGGTCCCTAAAGTATGTTTTTTTTTTAAGTATGTTTTTTTTTTAATTTTGCTCAGCGCCCTTTTATATGAATTTTTAGTTGTTGTCTATAATGATTATAAGGCAACGAAAAAGAAACCAGAGCTTGTTTTTATTATTTATTTCAAAAGATGGAACTAGTTTTTTCATAGTTTCATAAAAAACGCATTGAAAGGAAAATTTTTCAAATTTTTTAAAATAAAAACAACTTATAATTTTAAGTTCAAATTAAATATTACACTTTTTCCTTACCATACTATTTCTGAGATACAAACAACTAAACAAAATAACTTAATTTGACAAAATAACTAAAATAATCTTAATAATATCATACAAAAATTATAAAAAACAATGATTTAAACCAATTTTGAAAATTACAAAATATTAAAAAACAAATTAAAACACAACTTTATGAAATCATTTAATACTCACATTTTATTAAAAACATATTTTCATGCATTTCTGCAACTTAAAAATATACTTTTTTTTAATTCAACCAAATTTAATTTTTTCAAAGTTATTTTATTATTATAAGTTTATTAATTTTCATTATACATATGTAATACTAAATCATAGCAATTTTTTTTTTCCTTTTTTTAACTCAAAATAGAGCTATGATTGTAAAATTTATGAAAATTGGTAAATGAATGATATTTAATTTCATTTTCAGACTAGGTTTGGGATAAATAATAATACACAACTGAGGAGTGTGTACAACCTTGGTAGGCTAGTGGTAGCATGCTGGGTTATCAGTGCGGGGCTCATGGGTTCAATTCCCACCAGAGGCTCTGGTCTGTTTTCGTAACAACGAGCCGATAGCCTTTGTTGTTAGTACTCGTTTAGGTTATTAGGATATAATTTGTAATTATATGATTAATTAAAAAAAATTCATTTTAGATCATATAATCATATTTTTTCTAAATTGTTCAAATGTAAAAAAACATGATAAATTTTATTAGTAAATTATAGAGAATAAAATTGAAAAAATTCGATTAGAGCCAGCAGGAAAGAATTCAAGTATTTTCGGCATTTAATATGCTCCCTTTGTGAGCACAATTAATAAATATTATTTATCATAACAAAAATTTTTTAAATAATAGATAGAAGAAATATTTATTTTTTTTGTAATATTTTATTGACATTAAGAAGTTTAATACATTTTTACGCATACAATTCATGAAATTATTTAAAATATTTATTAGGAAAAATTAAATATTATTTTTTGCAAATCTTTCATTGTTTTAATGAATTATTTTTATGAAATACTTTAAAGACTTCAATAATAATATACACAAATCATTATACTTACAAACATTTCATGGCTCAAAAAATTTGAAATATGAATGAAAATATTTCATGAAATTAATGAATACTATTCATTTTGATAGTTTCTTTATATATAATTTTTATGCTAAAATAATTAAAAAATTATATTCAATGCATCAAATTTGCATTAGATCAGTGATCCTATTTATTAATATTATTTCATGAAATTAATGAATACTATTCATTTTGATAGTTTCTTTATAATAATTTTTATGCTAAAATAATTAACAAATTATATTCAATGCATCAAATTTGCATTAGATCAGTAATCCTATTTATTAATATTAATTGAATGAAACACATTTCATTGCCATGAAAACTTTCATTGAACAATTATATTTTTGTATTAACACTACACACAAAATTCTGTCAGTGTAGACTTCGCGGAATTTAAAAAAAAAAATATTGTACAGTGTTTTTTATTGATATGTTTTCTTGACATCAACACTTAGTTTTTTTACACAGGTAGTAGTTACAATTTTTACCTGTCGCCACGCGCTCTCTCATGCTAGGCGACACCATTTGTTATGAATAGAAATGAAAAAAGTTATTATTACTCTTAAAACCCACCGAAAACAGGGTTGCAACTATTTACTCGCTTAATTGCTTTTGTTTTCGATGTCCAAACATAATGAGTGGTCATTATCTTCTCATTTACAAAAAACACAAAGTAATGGGTGGTCATTACTGTAATAAATTTAAAATATATCTAGCAATATTTTTGGGATTTTGTAAGATCTAAATTGATCAGAAAATTGGCATATCAGATTAGATCCAGCAATATAATTGGGAATTCAGAAGGATCTAAATTGATCCAAAAAATGGCAGATTAAATTAGATCCGGCAATATATTTGGGGCAGGGACCGTAAATAATGATTTTTGTTCGTTTTTTTAAATAAAAAAATTAATTACTTAGAACAGACATAAAAAAAATTTATTGCACCATTATTATTATTTTTTTGACAATCTTTGCATATCCCTCATGATATTTAAATTTTTGATTCTTAAAGTTTTCTTCAATGGTAATGATTATTTTTGAGTAATAATAAAAAAAATATGCCATAATCATTATTTTTGAGCAAAAGAAATAAAACTGAAAAATAATCATTATATATGATATTTATTTTTTTCGCTCAAAATAAAACTCACTTTCAATTTACGACTTTATATATGATGAAATTACATATTTTTATGCATATGTATATATATTTACTATTTACACCTACATGAATACCCATAATATAATTTGTACTTAATAAAGGTGCAACATAAGACCACTTCAGGGGTCCAGCGTACGTGTTGCTTGGGTATAAGTGGGGCAATGTGCACCACGTCAACCAAGGCTCTGGAGACACTGCAGGATAAATCACCAATCGAAACGCAGGTGATGTAAGAGGCTGCACTCGCGGCCGAACGCCTCTTATTTCTTGGCAAGCTATATATAGGTGATTTCAGGGCAGGTCATCAGTGTTACTGGGCACGTTGTCCGGATACACACACTCATTTGACATGCCCGACCGCATGCCGGAGACGGAAACTGTCGGAAACAGCGAGATTATGATCCCTGATAGGGGAGAATGGTCGAGAGGAATTCTGTAGCAGACGCCCGTGGTGATCTGTTGCTACACAGACAGATCTAAGTTGAGGAATAAAACGGGTATGGGGGTCTATATTGAGAACCCGGAAACTGAGATATCCTACCGTCTTCCTGATCACAACACCAGCTTCCAAGCGGAAGTCCGTGCTATTACGGAGTGTGTGGGATGGATTGAATTGAATATGGGGCGAGTAGACGCTAAAATATTCACCGATAGCCAAAGAGCAATTAGGGCGATATCAGCTAGTAGGGTTAAGTCCAGAACCTTACTGGACTGTAGAAGGGCCAGTACCGTGTTTTCCTCTGGGGCAGGATCCATATTAGATGGGTACCGCACCACTCGGGGATAGCCGGGAACGAAAGGGCCAATACACTAGCCATCGTGGCAAGAGAACTCGAGGCAGTTAACTTGGCGAATGCAAAACCGTTTGAAGCAAGGAAAGCGGAATTAAAGACGTGGGCGAGAGAAATCCACACGGCCTGTTGGAACAATGTGACGGTGACCAGGGCCACTAAGATTTTGTTGGGTGGCCCAGACGGAAAGAGGACTAGAGGCCTCCTTAATGGGAGTAAGACCGAGGTCAGTACGATGGTACGTATCCTGACTGGTCATGCAGGATTACGGGCACAACTGTACCGGATTGGACAGGCAGATTCTGGACGCTGGAGCTGGAACACTTTCTCTGCCACTGTCAGGCATTTGCAGAATTAAGATTTAGCCACCTCGGGAGCGATGTTATATCGGACCTGGAATCCTTGGGGAACGTCGACTGGAAAACCTTGAGGAATACCCGACGTTAACAATAAATCTCCATGTTCTTAGGGAGCGCACAACAGGCCCAGCAGAGGCCTAGGTGTATATCGTAACGATATGAGGTTGCATTTCGATGCTTCATCCTTCTTTCGACCTAACCTAACCTAAGCGCTTGTTTTGAATCATTTGATATAATTGCATTTGTTTTGATATAAAATATATATTAATTTTTGTTTGGTTGGTTCCTCTGAATTTGTTTAGGATATGCAACTATGTTGGTAAAAAAACCTCACAAAAAAGTCATCCTTAAAACTCATAATATAATCATTATTGTGTAATTTTTATTATAAAACTCATAATGATTACGGTCCCTGATTTGGGGAGTTAGTAAAATCAAAATAATCCAAAAAATGGCAGATCAAATTGTTTCAGATAAGGTTCAACAATAGAATCTAGCTTATAAAAAAAATCTCAAACAAAATTTTCTGGAAGAAAATTCAAATAACCTCAATTTGCTCAGCCAGATGGCAGGTAACTTATGTTTTTTCTCTTACCTCTTACCTTTCCAAAATGCTCTAAAGAGGTCTTACCGTTTCAAAGTTATGACCATTTGACTGAAATGCAAAAATTTTTTTTAATGTTAATTTACAAAACAAATGAATGTATGCTGTTATTTCGCTTCCAAAAACAAAACGTTACCTGCCATCTGGCTGAACAAATTGAGGTTATGTGCACGTTCTTATGTCTTTTTTTCCAATTTTTTTAAAAGCTCTGTATCTCGGCGATTTCACTTTTTTCAATTTATTTTCTGTATTGATTCTGAAAGGTCTCCCAAAGACCCTTCCAACAAGTCCAAAAACAAAAACATTCGACCACTGGTTCAGAAGTTAGCAATTTTACCCCACTACCCTTCGACCGCAAATCCGAAAATTTCCAAACCACTGCCATTTCGCACACTTGCATTTTCGAGAAATACGAGGTGAAATTCGGCGGGCCGTTACTGAATCACCCTGTATATAATTATTATATGTATATTCCAGAATTTGAACGGAAATTTTTTTAAGTACTAAACAGAAATATATTTTTTTAAGGAATTGAACGGTTGAGTGATGAACGTTTGATAAATTCAATGAATTCTTATTTTTTCGTTTGATTCATAAAAAGTTATTTAAATCATTTGATTTGATAAAACGAACTGTTTAAATTTAATAATTTTCAATTTAATTCGTTAAATTTCAAATCAGAATTCAAAAATTTAATTGTAAAAATATTTATAAAGAAACAATAATATTAAAAATTAAAAATAAATTATTTTTTATCTGCTTGGCTTGGATTCGATACCATTAACAGGGATCCACATATAATTATATCTAATAACATCTTATATCATATCAAAAATACTCTTGATATGAAATCTAAAATTTGTTATCATATATAATTATATCTTGTACCATATAAAAAAAGTAGGTTTTATAAGGCATCATATATTATTATATCTCAAATAAGTGATAGCATTTATAAATATGTATGGTTTTGTGTAAGCCATATAAGTATAAGTACACATAGAAAAGAGATTCATTGTGACAACCGAATTTCTTTCTAACCGAATAGTTAGGTTGGAGCCACCGATAAACTTGTTTGTGGCGACTGAAAATCGGTTAATACATCAGAATTTCGGTTAAAACCATGTATTTCAATCGTATCAAGAATACATTTGGTTGAACAGCCGAATAATTCGATTGCTGCAACCAAGCTGTAGAGTACATCTACTTCGCAAAATAAAGTTAGAAATACTTTAAAAAAATTAAGTTCACTTTGATTTCAAAATTTAAATTTTTTCAATAATTTTCAATAAAATTTTCTTTAGTCTTTTGTGTTCATTTTTAAAAAAAAGGTCGGTAGTTTTATTTGTCCTCACAAAACTATTCAGTTGGCAATAAATTGGGTTGTCACAATGAATCCGTATATAAGATTCTTTGAAAGCCGTATATAATTTCTTATAGTGTTATAGATAATTGTAAATGATATAAGATGTTGCTTATCTTATCATATAAAGCGTATGGAATTTTATATTCATATATACATAACCAGATATGATTTTATATAGCACGATATAATATATGGAAATATATAATTACATAAAGCCAAATATATATATAAGATTTTTTATTCAGGTATAGAACAAATTGGGCTTAATATAATGCAAAGTCAGTAGTGCTATTTTTAATTGTATTCTCGATTAATTTAATATGTATTTTAAATTGCCTTTAACGAAAAAATATTGTGAGTGTATGTTCGTAGGTTCTAACCTTCCAAGAACCTGTAGCAGCAAATCTTGCTGCAATGCTAGTAGAAGCCGCCATCACATAAACTTATAATGTCGTCATATTTGAAGCCCTTCAATGAACAATCCGCTAGATTTATGCGGGAAATTGTATTCAAAATTTATATTGGAAAATTTCTACTTAAAAAATTATAAACGGTTGCTAATGTATTTCTATCTTATTTTTCGAGTTTGTATTCTTTTTTTTTTTAATCTCAGTCGTCTCTCCGAATATTTATTTCGATCTTAAACTAATAAATTGCCAACATTGAAATTTTAGATTAACTTACGTTTCTCAAACAATCGAGTCGCTCAAAACAACAGCAAAAGTGGAGTTTTCAATACAAATTTATTTTAGAATCAGGTAGTTTTAATTGAAAAAATCGCCATTTATAAAGTGAAAATGATATGGTTACAATTTATTTTCATTAAGGTTGGAACAAGCGGGAAGGGAAAATCATAAACGATACGAATACCTTTAGATTGTAAATAAAAATTATTTGAAAGTAAAATAGGAACGACAGAAATTAATGTGAGTTCAATAGAGTAACTTTTCGAAAAAATCTCGCGCTAAAATTTTTTTAATCATAACTAAAACCTTCGTGCCCCAATTTTTTTGCTTCACTTCTTATATATGTATGTATTTCCATGAAAACTTTTGACTAGCAAAAGAGAAATATTCATAAAGCGGGAGAGGAGAGCGTTGTCAGCCGCTACAGGTCAATCGAAAATTGCCTTCCACAACACGTTTAATCGATCGCAGTATGCCATCCCTATCGTCGGAATCTAAAAAGTTGTTTTCATCAATCAAGAAAATTTTAAGATCAGAAGTGTAGGAAAAGGGTCTAAATGAAAAAAAAAAAATTATATGTACCCAAAAATCCATTAAAAATTTATTTATATAATGCAAGGAAGGAAGTGCGAAAAATTTGAATAGTAAATTTTGAAATTTACAAAAATGTTGGAAACACCAAACATATAAAAACTAAATTATCTCTTATAATATTGCACCAAAAGTTAATTTTTTCAAAAAAAAGCTTTAAGGCAATCTCATAAAGTTTGGTTAAAAATAAAATATTGCACATCGGTTTACACTAAAAATTAAGAAACGGAAAAAAGCGTAAAACATTGCACGTATAACGACATATGAAAATTGCCTAGTGACTCAGTTTCTTCAACATCTATCAACTTGAAAGGAAAATGGTATTAAAAGAATAAAGTGACTTAAAAGAGTGAAATCGAGGGGTTTAATATTAAGGTGTTGGAAATTGCAGTAATATCCAAAATTTGGATTTTTAAAAAGTTCGATTCATGAGTAGCTAAGTAAATTAAATTAAGGAAAAAATAATTAATATTTGTATGAAGTTTAGTAAATGGTGCGGTGTATAAATGCAATTGAATATATTCAATAATATATTGAGAAAAATATGAAAATAAGGTTTAATATCACAATATTGATAATGTAAAAGTTATTTTAAATATCAGACTGGGAAATAAAAATAAAAATAATTTGGAAAAATCAATTGATTTTGAAAAAAATTTAGATTCTTATTTTAACATATTTAACTCTTAGAACATATAAAAAATATTCACTTGCCAAAACAAAGAAATATTGTTAGAAACTACTGTGGGGGGGAAAAGAGATCGGTATAAAGAAACAAACAACCTCCCGTACAATTCTCATAAGTACGAAGATTTTGGGGCATATCAACGAACATAACCTAGTATTTCTCTCATCAAATTATTGCATACACACCTACATCTTGAACAACGTTATCAGGCCATGTTAGGATTTCTATTACTGAAGATCGGTTATATAGCGCTAAATATGTCGTCTTGCATTCGAAATAATGAGTTGGGAATTATTATTTCATTATGAAATAACTCCTAAATTTGGGACTTATTTCATGTCTTTCTTTGGGAGTTATATTATTTTTTTAAGTTCGGTGTTATTTCATTTTTGTTTGGACTTACTCCATTGGGAACTATATCAGTTTTAAGTTATTTCACTGTACCATAAGTTTGTCGTTTTTAAATAAATTAAGCTTACTTAAACCTTTTTTTTGTTGATAAGTTTCAATAAATTTCTAAGACATTACGCGAAAAACTATGTTTCATGAAAAAAGATAAAATATTATCTAACATCTACCGAATTTATAAAAGAGGGGGATTTTTTTGCTATTTGGTTTTTCAATGCAAAAAAATCCGTGACATGTGGCAATGCCAAACATGCTCAGTAAGGTTTGCCATTTCACCATGAATAGACTAACAACTGAACAACGCTTGCAAATAATTGAATTTTATTATTAAAATTCTTACTGTGTGAGATTCACACTCTTACTTACTGCACCATAATTTAATTTTGTTTGATATATGTATTTGTTATTTAAACATTTCAATATTTTATTTTAATTAAAAAAAATTATGTTTTTTTTAAATGTTTGCCTTTAACTGGATTTAAACTCGGAAATTAAGAGTACTAAATGGTTGCTTCTACTGGACGCGAATTCGTAAAGTTGATAGGAAATACTAATAATTGGATAATATTATTCTTTGTTTGGTTAATTTTCCTTCTTTTTAATTCCCAATGCTATATTTTTGCTATAGTAATGGATTATAGGTTCTTCCAAATAAATGTTAATGGATTTGATCGAATTTTAACCAATCTTTTCTCTTTTTGCCGCCCTGGAAGACAGAATTATAGCTGCCATCGTGGAGTGTTCCTTAACATTAGCTTTCACCATTCTTGGAGACTGGTAACTAATTTTATAAAACACATGTATATAAAAGGCACACATATATTTTCCACACACATATTCTAAATATAAGCCAAATTGGACCATCAATATAAATTTTGGGAATGCCTCGACTCCAGCGCCACTTATCGGACACAGAAAGTTATGTAAATCGGAGGACCAAACGAAAATGTATATGGTGGATAGCTTTAATAGTTTAAGATTTATACGCATCGACTATTTTGTATACATAGATATAGATTTATTTTTAAATTTTTTAAAAAATTTAAATAAAGGGTGGTCCAACCATAATGCACAATGTTAATTGTCACAACTTAACGTTAAATTTTTTTTTCCCAACTTAATTTGACATTTCTTTGTTTCAGTGTTTGACAAATTTAACCATGGAGAGATACATAATTAAAAAGCGCGTTAAAATTGTTGAAAATGGGCGTTTAAATCAAAATGCATTTCGTGCACTTCGTGATGTTTTTGGTCAGCATAGTCAACCAATTGTGTCCACAATCTAGAGAATTGTGCGCAAACTTTAGTAAATCGGGTCTGTAGGGAATACGAAAACACCTGTGCATGCAGAAGAGCCATCAACCCCGACTCGTCATCGGTGCTCGCTATTGCGAGATGATAACAGACTTCTTGTGGCGATAAATTAAGGATATGGACCTGGACGATATGTGGTTCCAACAGAATGGTTCTACTTGGCACACAGCCAACGAGGGAGGCAATGGCTCTTTTGCGCGAGAAATTCAATGGCAGTATTATCACACGTCGTGACGATGTTAATTGGCCGCTACCATCATCTGATTTGACACCGTTGGACTTCTTTCTTTGGGGATATTTAAAAGAAAAAGTGTTCGCCAATAAGCCAAGAACAATTCAAGAGCTAAAGGATGAGATAATTCGGCACATTAACGACACTGAACCTCAATTATCTCTCAGACTCATTGAAAATATGGACCATCGGATAGAGGTATGCCACTGAAGCCGTGGCGAGCATTTGGCCGATATTTTGTTTCACACATAATTGTCATAGATCCTTCTACTATAATTAAAAATATAAAGAATTCACACAAAACTTTTTGTTTTATTAACAATTAATATCGTGCATTATGGTTGAACCACCCTTTATTAAGTAATTAGCCATTAGCAATAGTTTTTTTAGTATTTTACTATTATGGTGAGATATATAAACGCATGAATTTAGATAAATAAATTGCCATGTTAGCTTGAATTTTGAACTTTAGACTTCTCCTTTTGTAGGGTGTAGGGGTAAATTCTGCGTTTGGGTTTTTCGAATTAATAGTATTCCATATTCCTGTTTTTTTTCATTGATGTTTAATTTCGGTAAACATAGTGTAACCGTACATTTTCCTTTTCTTTTATTCTGTTTCTTATTTTAGGCATAGGGACTCTAAAATAGTAACATTGTTATGTCGTGTTTGGAGTGGGATCGGTAAAAAACCACTATTTTTGCTAGATTTAAGAATAGGAAGGGTCCCGCCCCGACCAGTCTCTACCCGATAAAAAGAGAGTTAACCCGTCAGTCCATTATTCTTAAAGTAAAAACAATTTTAGCAAGAAGGTTATGGTTTATTTGGCGATCCAAATTAAAAATCAATCCCACACTGACAGTTAATTTTCAGTAATCTTTAATTTTGTCTTAGAATTGAAATAACTTAAACACACGTGAATTACAACCTTTCACCTTTCATCTCCTCTGTATGAACTTTACACATTAAAAAATGTCCAGGGTTGCTTCTCTTTAAAAAAAGAAACTCCAATACAAGCCGATCTATGAACCATTTAAAGTTGCTTTGTAAGCACCGACATGATAGTTGCCTTGCAAAAGTTCGGTGTATTTCGTTTCGATGGATATGTACATCCACAACGCTATTTTTTGGACTCAAACCCCATCTTTTTCCATTTTTTTGATGTAAGACAAGCAATATTACGAAAATTTTTCGTACACACAGAGAATTTTGGGTCAATTTTCAACTGAATTTGGTACAACTGAATATTGGTTTCCACAACGAAATTCGGCTCGAGATGGTAAATCTTAAAAGAGTTGTTGCCCGCCATCTGATATCGAAATTTTTGAAACTTAAGTTCATGACCCTGTTATGTTATTAAGTGCTACGAGAACACCAATGGAGACGTTGCGATATGTTTAAGGGATATAAAACTCATACATAATATTTTTCTAAATTGATGTTGCTGTTGCTAGAGATCCAATCCGCAACCTTCTGTGTAACAGTCCAAGGCGCTATCTATTGCACAACAACGCCACATCTTATTGCAGCAGTTAAAATCAACCGTTACCTTCCTGGTCCTGTACTCGGTGTTATGATTCCACAATAGTTTCGGGTCTAAGACAATGCCGAGATATTAAGCATGTTCACAATCCTAAATTTCCGGCAGTCTGAAGCAGAGATAAAAGCCGACCCAAAATGCTGACGGTGACAGCTTAATCGGTTTGAGCCACAACGATTTTTCAGAACAGTGGTATTAACCTATTAAGTTTAGATCTAAAAATAAATTTACGAAATATTGTTTGTTTTAATGTATTTAGCGGCTCTACCGCCAGCCGGCTCAAAATGATAGGTGCTTGGCAGTTGTGGCTAATAAAAGAAGTTCTCAGTAGTTGTGCGGCTACTAACCGGCGACTTGCATCTCTGAGGGTCAATTCTCGTTCTGTGATAATGTGAAGTGAAAAAAAACTTTTCATTTTCGTTTTCATAAGCACTTTTCACTCGAACTTTTCACAAATACATAAATTGCGATTCTCGTATGTATTATGAAAAAAATGTTTCATTCGAACTGTACCCATGAAAATTTTGTAACTGTGTTATCCAAAATTTAAAGCAAATGTCAAAACAGAGAAAAACGTAAATAAAAGTGAATTAAGTTCGTAAAATTTATTTTAAATAATTATATAAAAATATCTGGATCAATTGTATTATTGGATATTACTCAAAGAATTCCGGATAAACAAAGGTAAGACAATGATGTTACAAGCATTTCATTGCAGTAAATAATTAAATAATTTATAGAAATTTTTTGAGAGTGCTGAGACGCATACTTCGTGCTGACCACAATCCATACGAGATGACAACCGACAAGCACTTCATGGATTTATATCGGCTTACTTTAAGTGAACTATATTTGGTGCGCGTATGAAGTCTAATATTACTTAAAGAAAAAAAAATTTCATAAAGAATACAAATAAACTATAAATAAATATGCCATACTTTTGCCATTTTTCACTGTCCTTTTGGGTCCCACTAAAACTGTTAAGGCTCGCCGCTAATTCTTTAAACTTTTCGTCTCTAAATTTGGCACCATCTGCAGTTACAAATCTGTAAATATGGGAATAATAAAAGCGTGATTATGGTTATTAAGCTACTTACTTATGGTTTGCAATGTCCACATGCTTTTCTTAATAATTAATTAAATCCTCCTTTTGGCTTTCGCTTGCACGCTTTCCTCTTACAATCTTCACCATGTTTATTTCACTTATAAATAGTCTGTGTAAACAATTTTTTCATATGAAAATATTTTGACAGTTGTTTGCACTGTTACACAAAACAAGAACCGCCAGTGCTGTGCAATAAAAAATCTTGTTTCGTTCCACTTTTTTTTCATATGAAAACGTTTTGATATTTCTTTACATTTTTTCACAGAACGCGAATCAAAAGTACTATGAAAACGTGAAAAAACTTTTCATTTCACCGTTTCACAGAACGAGAATTGACCCTCTGGTCTAAAAATCGATTTGGACGTGGTCGTTAAAAGCACCAGTTCTGTTTTACTCGAATTCACTCCCAAAATACAGCCAGTGGTCCTGTTGATGAGAGTATCAAGACCGCTGGCCATGATGTCACCTATCATATCCAGAAACATCCATGATACTAGTATTACCCATGGGAATCTTTTATTACCATTGAAATTTCAATGCATTTAGTTAACAGTTATGCAAACAAAAAAACTTCATTACCATTTAATGGTCACGAAAAAACTAATTATAATTGATGAAGAAATCATTTTTTTACACACAATTAATACGATTTGAAAATTATGAAAAAAGCTGTTTGTAGAAAACAATAAAGCAAAATATACAAATATTAACGCTTTTGGCTACTAGATAACTCAAAAATTCGTTTAATGATCTCCGATATTTTTATGCTTTAGTCAGCTAATTTTAAAAATAATCTCTTCTATGTTTCTTCTGTTTGCAATATTATACTTTTGCCTTAAAAATTATGTTTTTTCTTTTATAAACAAATATTATATGTATACGCATGTGCAAAACTTTTTGATCTCTTTAGTGTAAAGTGTAATAAGAAAAAAACTAATTGTCTTGTAACAAGAACAATATTTAAAAAACAACAATATACATTGCTAATCATCATGGATGATAGCGATGATAGTGAAGAGAACAATGTAAACTGGCAGACAGTTCCCCCTCTAGATTGCAAAAACTTCGTTTAACCGAAACTACAATAACAATTTAAATTACTTCTCGTGTGAAAACGCTAGCACATTACTAAACAGCGACAACAATGCTAGAACATCAAAAAATAATAACAACAATGTAATGCAGATCAATTACGGTGCTAGTACTTCTAAACAAGCACGCAAAACTACAACAATTTCTGCAATTGATAACCAAAACCAGTTTTCTGTACTAACCCAGCAAAAACAGACATTAATTAAGGGAGTAAGTAGCACACAAAAGATTTCCATAGTTATCGGGCTATTTACTCACTTAACTACTTTTGTTCGCGATGTCCCAAAATTCATGGGTGGTTATTACCCTCTCGCTTGCAAAGAGATTAATGAGTTACCAGCATGGTTACTCATAGTGCAGAAATAAGTGATTATTTACAATAGTAAAGTAAGTAGTTACTCTTAGTAAAATAATAGTGAACCTTATTCAGTAAAATTTTCTTACTTAAAGAAATCGATAAGAATAATATTTATTTAAATTTATAAAAAAAATATATTTAAAATATATGTAGATGTAGTGCTATTTAACATTAGAAACCCTTAAAAATCTTAAAATGTATGCAAAATCACTTTTTACAGCAGATAATTTTCTATTTTGTTGTGTAGTTTTTCAAAACATATTAATCAATAAATATTAAAAAACAGAAATATGAAATCGGTACTTATATTAGTAACAACCAGTAATTCATTTTTTTGCATGTACATATAAGTAATTCTACCATCTATTATCAGTTTTTGCTGGGAAGTAACGACGAAGATGATGTTGATAATGATTATATTGATAAAAAAATGTGATACAGATAATGAGCAAACAACAGAAAATAATTTACCAAATGTTTCTAATATTATGTGCCCCACTGAATTTTATTATAAATCTTTAAAGGATGGTCAAATTAGAGTAATGGTGAAAAATATTCAAACTTATAGAACGCTAGTAACGTACTTAAATGATAAAAAACTTAACTTTCACACACATCAGTTGAAACACGAAAGATCTTATAGAGTGCATACTAAAAGAAACAAGTAAACTGTGTAAAATGTGGATTAGGTCACTTAGCAATCGAATGTAAGAAAGCTAATAATAATCCAGCGCGATGTGTAAACTGTTTAGAAAATCATCCAGCCAATTACAAAGGTTGTGAAATATACAGACAGATACTAAAGAAAAAATTGCATAATAGTAACTTTGTTCATAGAGCTAGAAATGTGCGATATGCACACAATAATAGGTTTATTCGTTTTCTTTTCTCAGTCAAGTCCAGTAAGAATTACTCAGTACCAAATTTACAGAGAGTAAGACAAATTTACTCTCAAAATAAAAATGTTCTAAAAAAGTACGCGAACAGAAAATTTGCAATAATTTACAAGTTTGTTAAACAGCTTATTGTAAAACCAAAAGCAAAAATAAATATAACTAGTCAATATGAAAAAAAAAGTATTATTGTTGTAAAATCTTAAGCAGAAACATTTTAGAAGGTTTTCTTATCTTTTCTATAATTCATTTAACAATATAATTCAAGCAACAAATTGCTTTGCATTTGCATAAAACAACGAATTTACAGAAATTTAAACACATTCTTTTCAATCATATGTTTTTTCTGCTTGTAAATTCTTGCTGGCAATAATTTGTAGAGTAAAAATTTGCAGAAAGAAGAAGAACTTTCAACATCAAACTGTCAATTTGTTCTCTATTTTTTTTATGTTTACTGAGTGTTTCTGTTTGTACAAATTATTGGGTAAACGAACATACTTAATGATGAAGATCTAACAACAACCAACAATTATAGTACATATTTAAATCAGAATTATAATCAATTTTCATACGCTGATGCAATTAAAAATTGACAACAAAATACAAATGATAATCCTTTCGAAAGAATTTAAATTTTACTACAAAATCAAATTGAGCTAACAAATAAGTTTTTTACCAAGATGTCAGCTTAAATAGCAATTATGCAACAACATTTTCGTATCGCAATATGGATTGCCAACGGGCTTTCTAATCATATCCAAGAAATAGATCTCTTCCTTAAAACAAATTTTATTGAAATACTTTTTGTGTCAGAGACACATACTACAAGTAGAAGCTTTTTTAAAATCAGAGGTTTTGATTTAATATTAGCCAACCAATCTTCAATTAAATATGAAGTCTCTGATATAATTAGTCAGCCTTTTCTCCAAGCTGTTTGTATTAAAGCTAAATGCGATCTAAGTGATGTTTCTATATGTTCTATCTATATTCCACCTCGCTTTAAAGTAACCTGCAAATTCTAAGAAATACCAAGTCGTTAACCGAAAGACAGATTTCAACTCTTTTAGAATTTGGAACGAAAGAAATATTAATCTAAATGTGTCCATTAAATCGCCAACAGAGTTAGACAATGTCGTTGAAACTTTTAACATATTGATTTATAAAGCTGGATTCATTTCTACTCCAAAAGAACAAATGCTTAATAACCAAGATAAAATAGTAATTACTGCTGAAATTAGAGAAATGATACAAAATAAAAGCAGATTACGAAATATTTGGCTAACCAGTAGAAACCCTAAGGATAATCAACGTTTTAATAAAGCAGCTAAAGATTTGAAAATATGGCTTTACGAATTACAAAATGAACAGCTTTGTTATTTTCTTAGAAATCTTGGTGTTTCTAAAAGCGATGAATTAAATATATGGAAAGCAACGAAATATTTAAAACGACCAACTAAAAGAAATGCTTCCATATAGATGATAATTGGACGTGGTGCAAAACTGATAAAAGTAAAGCAGAAACGTTTGCTTTACATCTCCAAATTACTTTTCATCCACATGTTTTTAGTAATAGCTCTCATGTGGATAAAATTATAAATTTTTTAGAAAGCCCGTGTCCAATGGATTAGCCTATTAAACACATATCTCCTAATGCAGTTCAAGAAGAAATATGAAATATGACAGTATTAATGGGATCGTTGCTAAATCTCTACCTAAAAAGGGAATTATATTTTTTACGTTGATTTATAACTCTATCCTGCGACTAAGTCATTTCCCCTCTCAGTGGAAGTGCGCAGAAATTATCATGGTAAATAAACCTAGTAAACCTGAAAATATTGTAACATCATACAGACCTATTAGTTTGTTGGTCACGTTCTCCAAAATATTTGAAAGAATATTGATGAGTAGATTGACACCAATCTTGGAAAAATTTAATATTATCCCTGAATACCAATGTGGTTTCAGGCATAATCATAATCATACTCCTGAGCAATGCCATCGTATCGTAGCCTATATAAGAGATACGATAAGAAACATTTTTGGTAGAAAAAATTAAAAAAAAAAAATAAAAAAAAAAATAGTGATGATAGTTTTATTATAAACAAATAACAAGAAATTCAGGAACAATATAAAAACTAATTGGAGCAAAATGCACTTTTATTCTAAAAGTTACAAAAATATACTAAATATTTAAATTTGCTTTTTTTTTTTTAAATATGGCCTAAATTTCAAAATATTAAAATTTAATAGTTAAAACGGTGTTTGCAATATTATTACATTTACAAAATTAATTAGTACTGCTATTAAGTACACTAATCAAATTTTCGTTTAAATTATTAACGAATCGGTTACATTAAAATGGATTCATTGATTTAATACAATTTTATATTAACTGTATGAAAATTTTTTTAAATAATTTCATTAGTTTTTTATAATAAAATACCACTAATTTTGTTCATACATTCGTAAACATTTTTATCACATGAATGATGTAATAAAGAAGTTTTAATCCTTTATTAATTATATTTTAAAAATATTTTATTAAATTATAACTGCTTCGCATAAGGCTAAAAACGCCAGTCGCAACGGTCCTCTTGCGGCATAGCTATTAATAATTTATTGTTTCTTAAAAATAAAATACTCGCGCTTTAAACAGGTCTTTATTATTCAAATGTTGCATTAGGATTGACAAAAATTTTAAAGAGCACCTATCTAACCTTTCGTCAAATTAAAAGTGTAATCTAATACCAGGTAACGGGAAATGGAGTAAGAAAACAAAAAATATAAGTACTTACATACGCTTTGGTTAAATAATACAGTATGAGGGGTCATTGGAGGCAAATGGTTACTCAAAGCTTGCGAGTATAGGCATATAAAGCACTGAAGTAAGTAGCTAATTGTAATAAATAAACCACTGGTTATCAGTTGGGGATAAAAGAAGTACATGCTCGTAATGAGTAAAATAAGTCATTACATATTAGTACGTATTTAATTGGTTACGACGTTACCAGTTATGACTTTCAACTCAAGACTGAAGTTTCTTTTCATATATGTTAAAGTTGATTGTGTTGAGATCTATCGCTTTGGTAATAGGAGATTCATTTCTTGATTTCTTAATGGAGGAAATAAATCAGATTGCGCAGGCATTTCGAAGACTTTTGACAATGAATCTTCGAAAATTTTGGATATACTTCCTGGAGAGTAATCATTTAAATATATTGATTTTAATGTCGGCACATGTTGAGAATATTTTTTATTTTTTTGTTTCGAACCATGACATAAAATCATTAAAGAGGTTTTTGTTGGAAGAACATGGTTTGTGTTTTACTACGTTTGTATTATTAAATGTAAGAGTATCTAGAACTAATGACAGACGGGACATCATGTCCAAGATTTATTTCGGACTTTCAGTAGTTACAAACAGGACAATTCATTTTATTTCCTTTGGGATTTATCTCAACACATTTGGAATTTTTTTATACTAATAAGTGAAAATATCATTTTGACAATCGTTTCTGGAAGGCAGTGCAAATAAACTTTTCATTCTGTATATAAAGCTATCAGTAGTTTCATATGGTTTTTGCTTGTCCTAAAAGATTTCAGCATAAATCCTATAGTCAGGCTTAGCAGGTGCAAATGCAGTACGAAAGGGCTGTATTGCTTCTTTGAACGTTTTGACCACATGCTTTACGCCTCTTCACCATGATGACGCATATCCTTCGAGAAATCTCATCTTTTATACTTTCAGCTTCTTTATATAACAAAATAGTTGATATGAAGTCCTTCACTTTATATATATTACGACTACCGTTTAAACGGTTACTACAAAAGCTGAATGTCTTTTTACTCTCTTATCATACATGTTAACTTCCTAGTAGGTCAACGAATTTGCGTTCTATAGAATTTATGCTAGGGTGTCCATTAATTCTAATACTTTGGTTTTAGTTACTATATTGATTTTGAGAAGCAGTGCTTTGCCTATTTAATTATTGAGTTGCAGAATTAGTGGGAATAATGTTTTAGTATGGGGAATAAAGACATTGCATAGTGGAAAAATTAAGGGAAAGCTGAATTTTTGCATGTAGCTTTCTTTTGTGGTTCTAAACAACATCAAAAATATCCCCGCCGATCCATACGCCGCTTAAAATATCACGCGGGGTCAAAGGTCAAATTTGTAGCTTTTGAAATAGCCTTAAAAACATGTTATCACTTTTTTCGAAAGATTCAACGATTTTTAAGAAAATGCGATTCTAAAATTTGGGACGTACACTATGATTTCTGTGTGTAGATGATTTGTGAATAAACGTTAAATGCGACTTAAAATATTCAATTCAATTCAATTTCAAAGTCCATAATAATACAATCTAACGCATATATACTACACAATAGTGTCGAATTTACTCTGTTATAGGCTAGAGGAAGAAGGAAGTACTCCAAAATGTTTTCGTTTGCTATACGACCTTGATGGACATCTGCTCGCTTCTCGATTGTCAGAATATAAACTTGTTTACACCTGCTGTATATTGAAGAATTTTAAGTATACGAACGAACCAACGTAAGTACTAGGTGGTATTTTCTTGTGAACGGACGTGCTAACTTACTATTTTTATTCAATTATTATTGTATAAATATCAATAAATTATCAAAAAAAAAAAAATAGCAGAAGTCTGTTTTATTTGTAAAAAATCGTTGTTGGAAGGTAAATATGTTGTTGTGGAACCTGGACTTGAGGCAGTCAAGTGTAGAAAGAAAGGTTGGAAAAGATAAATGTTTACGAAATGTTAGTTCTCTGGTAATTCATACAGTGTCGCAATATTATCCTTACGGCAGTCTACATGAATTACCACAGAACTAGCACATTACGTAAACATTCCGTGGAAGTCAAAAAAGACATCTGACAGTAGAATGCGTTCCAGTGTCTTTGTATTTTTTGCGGTGAAGAAGCCAATGAAGAAAAAGTAAAGCAAAAATAATTAATATTCGCCGTAAGACTTATTATATGTCAACGCTGACTTTTAAGATCTCTGTTCTTGAGCTAGCTGAAAAACATAATGATGACATTGCTAATGCTGCGGCGGCTCGATATCATTCCGATTGCTTTAAGAATTTAATGCAACCTGCAACGGGTGGTATGGCTGGTCGTCTCGTAGACAGTAAATGGAACAAATATATTCATATTCATTCCGATGACAAAACTTTTAGGAGCAGACTTTTAAAAAATATAGCAAAACAAACAACTATTACCAATAAAAGTACCTCTTTATCTATTATTTTTCTCTCCGTTGCACAATATCATATTTTAAATAAATCTTGGTACGACAACAGAAAACTTAATGAAGCAGAAGATCGCCGTCGAACAGCCGCATCTATTATGTGGTAAGTATTAAATTATGAAAATTATTCTCCTCCTAGCAAAATGTTCCAGAATACGAATGATTAGATTCCAAATTCTGGTCTTAAACTGCTGGCTATGTATAAAGCACAGTAAAAAAAGTGTCTATTAATAATCACAGATATTTAACATTTGCGAAATTTACATAGCTTAAAAAATCGGTAGAACTACCTTCTCTTCCGCCAACATCAGATGCAACTATGTCTTGGTAACGAGCTTGCTCCTCTAGATGGGGGTGGACATTGCAAGATCAAATTTTTGGCGCCAGTTAAAACTCTTATTACGAGGGTGGGTCTATAAGTCCGTGACTTTTTGAATAAAACACAGTTTTTTTTTGCAAAAAAAAAAATATTTTTCAACATGATTTCCTTTTAGCTCAATACACTTGACGTTTCTCCAATTTTTGTATACCTTCCAAAAAATAGGATTTTTCGAGTTCCATCAAATAGGCATTTGTTTGATCAATAATTTCATAGTTGAAGCTAAATCTCTTTCCTACGAGCCATTTCTTTAGGTTTGGAAATAGTCACTGGGGGATAAATCCGGAGAAAAAGCGAATGAGGGGACAACTCGTAGTCTACTTTATGGATTTTTGCCATTGAAACTAAGCTGTCACACGATTCCGTTGGTGGTCGATTGTGAGCAAACGCGGCAGCCATCGTGCGGAAAGCTTTTTCATACCTAAGTGATAGTTCAAAATCGAAATCACTGAGCCATGTGAGATGCCTATGTCTTCTACAATCTATCGCACATTCAATCTCCTATAGGCCAACACCATATTGTGAATTTTTTCCGGAACGTTCGGCATCTTTCGTTCTTGTAAGGCCACAACTAAAGTCAGTAAACCACTTTTTTACCATGGAAATTGATGGTACAGAGTCCCCATAGTATTTATCGAGCTTTTCCTTGGTTTGATAATGTTTAATGAGAACTCGAAATTCACTTCTTTATATTTAAAAAAAAAGCCACGAAGTTGTATGTTTTGAACTTGCTCAAAATTTGACAGTAGTATATAAATAGGTGGTTGTTGATGGGAGCAGTGTTGCATTTCATATAACTACGAGAGAAGTTCGAAAAGTCGCTTCTAATAGTCTACTCATTTATATTTTTAGTAATTGCAATAAGGGATGTAACATACTGTTACGGTTTTACCATTTAAAAAATCGTTGATTTATTTACCTTTTAAATAAATCGAGTTCTTTCTATATTGCAAAAAATAAACACAGTTTGAAATTATTTATAGCTCTATTTATTTATGACAGGCACTAAAAATTACAGAAAAACACTTTAATAGCACACTTTATTCACACGGTGTAAATAGACTAAACGTTAGCCACACTTTAGTTTTTAACACTCCAGCGTTTTATTTTATAAAACTGAACTGCTGCGTCACCAAGCACCCGTATTTATATGAGTAGTCGGGTATTCTAGTTATTTTTAGTTTATTGCGACACTAGATTTTTCCAGCTGTCGAAATTCGCGTGAAGAAATTTCTAGTTTTAGAAACTTCTTGTAACACTGCCGCCCACTTAAGCCTGTTCGTCCCGAACAGACATAGCTATTCCTTTGCCATAGTGGGATAGTCGTTCTAGATGAACAACCTTCAGCTTGGACCTTGGGCTCTGATCTTTCTGTATTCTGTATACCACATTATTCAAACTTTTAATTTCTCTATAGGGGCCGTCCCAATGCGTTTGTAATTTGGGAGATAGTTCTTTTTTCCATTGCGGGTTAAATAGCAGAGCCAGCTGACCCTCATTAAATCCTTCAGAATTTGCTGCCCTGTCGTACCTCGCCTTCGTCTTATCGCTGACTATTTTAATTCGATTGCGCACAAACTCATGAAGCTCGTTAAGGTCTTCTTGTTCCCGGGAAGCGTTATCGTTATATCTATAGCGGCGGGCTTAACACCAAATTCTAAATCGCCGTTCCGAAAATAACTTTTGCAGGCGTCCGGGAGTTGGAATCGTGAGCAGCCGATATGTATGCCAGCAGAAATTTAGGGATGTGTTCGTGGCAGTCCTTCTGATGTGCACTGACCACTTTTCTTAAGTATTCCTCTAAAGTGCGATTGAATCTTTCGACCATACCATCAGATTGTGGATGCAGCGGTGTGGTTTTTGTCTTTCTTTTTCCATACTCACACATTTCCCTGAATATAGCAGATTTAAAATTCCTTCCCTAGTCAGAGTGTAAATCTAATGGAACACTGTAGCGGCACACCCAGTTGTTCACAAATGCGCTTATTACCGTTCTGGCTTCCTGGTTCGGTATAGTGTATACCTCAAGCCATTTACTGAAATAGTAGATCACCACAAGAACGGAACGGTTTCAGGAATCACTGACAGGAAAAGGGCCTGCTACACCCATTGCTATCCGCTCACCCGAGTTGTATTGTTGAAGTTGCCCACTACTTCTTCTTACTGGTCCTTTAGCTGCGATGCATTGCGCGCAATTTGCTATCCAATCGCATACAGCTTGCTGACAGCCGACCCAGTAGAATCGTTGTTTAAACTTCTCTAGGGTTTTCGAGACACCGAGATGACCACCACTGGGACCATCATGGAACTCTTTTAATACTTCGTCTATTTTACTTGACGGCACCACAATTAGCTTTGTCTCAGGTTTGCCATCCGCACTTTCCCATATACGGTATAAGCAGTGATTAATTACCCGTAGACTATTCCAATGGGCCCAATACGCTTTCATTATCGGACTTTCAGCTGATATTTGTTCACGGTTTTGGCTGATATAATTTTTGACAGTATGGGGTCATTCTGTTGCGCCGCCGACCAGGCTTCACTTGACTCAAGATGCGTTTGTCTTATATCAACAATGCACTCTTTTCCTTCAACCCTCGAACAATGTTTGCACTTTAAATTACAAAGGCGTCTTGGAAGGGCGTCCGCATTGCAATGCTTTATGCCTTTCCTATACTCGATGCTGAAATCATAGCTCTGAAGTCGTTCAATCCAACGAGCTAGCTGCCCTTTTGGTCACCTGAGTGCAGAATGGTCAGTTCTTAGTTGAAAGTGCTGACCGTACAGATACTTGTGGTAGTGCTTTACACATTCTACCGCCACCAAGAGTTCCCGCCCTGTTACGCAGTAGTTCCTTTCGGGCTTCGAAAGTACTCGTCTGTAATAGCCTATGACTTTTTCGGTTCCATTGATAACTTACGAAAGCACACCTCCTATTCCGTGTCCGCTTGCATCGTTTTCCAGCACAAATATTTCTCCGCCCACAGGATATCCAAGAATCAGTGGCGTACATAATAACTTCTTGAGCCTTAGGAATGCTTGTTCTTGGGCTTCACCCCAATGAAATGGTCGCGTCTTCTTAGTCAGCTCATGTAGCCTTGCAGTCACACAGGCAAAATTTGGTACAAATCGTCGGTAGTATGTGCAGAGACCTAGAAAGATGCGCAACTCGTGCAGATTTTTCGGGCGAGGCCAATCTTTTACAGCCTGAATCTTATCTTCATCGGTTGATATACCTTCTGCAGTTACGCGGTGCCCTAAATACTTGACTTCCCTCTGGAACAGTGTACATTTATTTGCGCTTAGCTTAAGTCCAGCCGCAGATATTCGCCTTAAAACTTCTGATAAGTTCTTCAGGTGTTCATCGAAAGTTTTTCCCATTACAATTATGTCATAAAGGTGCACTAGGCAAGTTTTTCAGTGGAGTCCTTTCAGCACATTTTCCATTACCCGCTTGAATGTTGCTGGATCATTGCAGAGTCCAAAGGGCATCACATTAAACTGCCATAATTCGTCACCTGTGGTAAAGGAAGTTATCTTCTTGTCTTGGTCACAAATTTATACTTGCCAATAACCACTTTGTAAGTCCAATGTGGAGAACCATTTGGTTCCTTCTAGCTTGTCTGGAGTGTCGTCAACTCTCGGTAGTGGATAGCTGTCCTTCTTGGTGATATCGTTTAGTTTTCTGTAATGAACACAGAATCAGGTACTGCCATCTTTTTTCTTAACTAAAACTATAGACGAGCTCCATGGGCTAGAAGATGGTTCGATTACTCCACTACGCTCCATTTCTTTGATAACTCCTTTACTTCATTTCGTTTTGCTAGAGGAATACTTCCGGGCGCCTGCCCGGAACTTCAACGGACGCATTGGAAGGTTCCACAATATCGGCAACAATAAATACGTGATTGACGCTTATGTTGGCAATTGTTAGTTTCACATTTACCTTACTATAGACAGAGGTCTGCTCTCCGGTAGCTGTTCGCAAACTTACCCGGTGCAATGGTTCGACTGCCTTTCTAATTATATCGGTCCTGATGATGGACTGTGATGCTCCTGTATCTATGGTTAAAATGTGCTTTTGTCCGTTGATGCGCCCAAAAGCAGTAAGATTGCTTTTCCCCTGTTGTGCTACTGATATGGAGATTGTGGGGCCATCGGTTGTGAGAGCTAGCTCATGCCCCGTAGTGCTAGCTCTTTTTAGTTTAACGGTGACTCTTTAGGTGATTGCTGATCGGTCCAGAGGCTCTTCCTTGGTGCTTTGCAATATCGCTGGAAATGTCCCACTCTACCGCAGTTGTAGTATTTATCCTTGGCCTTGACTTGCTTCTCCCCTAATGCCTACTTAAATGCATGCTTTAACTCCGTGAGCACTTCCCTGAATCCTCCTGTTAACTGTGTGCCTATATCTTGCTCTCTTTTAGCAGTCACATCGAGGTTACGCACCTTAAATATTTGTGGCTTGGAAATCACCTTCGCAGTCTCTTGGGCCAGCGCGAATGAGACAGTTTAAGCAAAAGTCGATTTCTGAGTAGCACATACCGCATGTCTCACATCAGAATCCCGAATTCCATTCACAAATGCTTCAATTTTGAACTGCTCTCAGAATGGATGTTTTTTGCCTGGATAAGTTAGCTGCACCAACCGCTTAATCTCTGTCGCGAAATCTTGCAATGACTCATTTTCTTTCTGCATTCTACCTCTTAGTTCCATTCTGTATATTTCTTTTTTGTGTTTGCCACCATAATTCCGCTGCAGGGCCACCATTATGTCGTCATAATTATTTCTGCAGGTGATTGGCACACTTTCTAGAATTTCTGCATCGTTTCCTTTTAAGGCCAGAATCAACTCTATAGCCTTCTCTTCGTTGTTCCACATGTTTCTGGCGGCAACTGTCTCAAACTGGAACTTAATAACATCAAACGGTATGCTGCCATCGAAAGTAGGGGCCTTTGCTTTACCAGAACTTTCCTGAATAATTCTTACTGCGTCCTCTTGGCATTGGAGATTTTCTAAATCTGCTAGTTTTTTCTCAACGGGCCTTACCAGTGACAGCAACCTCTGCGTGCGCTTCCTATCCAGATTTGGCCACATCTGTCTGGAACGAATACAACCACGGATAGAGGCCCACTTATCTCTTGCCAACCCAAAAGCACTCTCCCGCAGCCGAATTTTGCAAGTGGCCAGAGGCTTGCAAACAGATTCGATTTCGTGTGGAATGTGCAAGGTAGTCACCAGTCTTGCAAGATCGTCTGCTCTACAGTTCCCTGGTATGTGGCCCGGCACCCAAATATCATGGATGCTGAACTGCTGAGCCATCTCGTTAAGAGATCTGCGACAGTTCAGGGCTGATGTCGAATCCAGGAAGACGGAATCCAGAGATCTAATGGCAGCCTGACTATCAGAGAATATATTAATCCTCACCATTGTGAGGACATTATACCTAAGCCACACCGCTACCTCGCTACTACAGTGATTCGGCTGTCTCCGCGCAATACTTAGCTGTAGGTGCCTGGAGTAGACCCCGAAGCCTCCCTGATCATTGAGTTCAGAGCCGTCGATAAAGATGTCGACACAACGCCCCCGGTATAAGAATCTGGTACCTCTTGTCGAACAGTGGTTCGGCCACAGTGTAGTCAATGATGCCTGGAAGTTCAGGCATCATGTTTAAGATTACACTGTGACCATAGCCACTGTCCGACCAAAGTGACAGCGCCCTCAACCGGACTGCTGCAGCTGCAGCAGTCTGTGAACCAAGTATGTCCAAAGGCAGCAAATTCAAAATAGCATTCAGCGCATTAGAAATTTTTTCATTAGTAGCTTTAGAAGTTTCCTGAAGTTTTTCTTCTATCTTAGCAAACATTTTCTCGTTATCTGCCCTCGAAGTTTCTGTCTTAGTTAACAGTTTCGTTTCCATCTTAGTTAACAGTTTTTCGTTGTCTGCTCTAGAAGGTTCTGGTTGTCTGCTCTAGAAGTTTCTAACAGTTTCTCATTTTTTTCCATCTTAGTTAGCAATTTCTCGCTGTCTACTCGAGAAGTTTCTATTTTTTCCATCATAGCAGCAAACATTGCGCTTAACTCCATATTACCTTCCAATTTACGGGTACTAACCTCCATTGCTTCTTTTTCTTCAAATTCGTAAGTCGCAGTTAAGCTCCTCCAATTTCATAACTGATTATTATTTTGCAATCCCACTTCTGACACCAATTGTTACGGTTTTACCATTTATAAAATCGTTGATTTATTGACCTTTTAAATTAATCGAGTTCTTTCTATATTGCAAATAACAAACAAAGTTTATAATTATTTATAGCTCTATTTATTTATGGCAGACTCTATTTATTTATGACAGGCACTAGAACACTTTAATAGCACACTTTATTCACATGGTATAAATAGACTAAACGTTAGCCACACTTTAGTTCTTAACACTCCAGCTTTTTATTTTATAAAACTGAATTGCTGCGTCACCAAGTACCCGTATTTATATGAGTACTCAGGTATTCTAGTTCGCGTGAAGAAATATCTAGTTTTAGAAATTCCTTGTAACAATACCTTGAACTGTGGTTGCAGAAAAGTTGGATTATTCTGTTCACGGTCAGGATTGTTTAAATATATCACCCGATGATAATATAATGACAAGCCTACTGAAGATGTAGATCCATCGTGCTTCTTGACTGAAACTAGGAAATACAGGAGACGAAAGAAGATGATGAAGTGTTGGACATTGTTATTGAAATGGAGTCAGAAAAAGAACCATAATAATTCATCGGAGCAATCAAGAATTATTCATTCATACACACAAGGATACAGTGAAAAATATAATTCAAAATATTGTCTATTCATTAACTATCAACATAGATTATGTTGTAGATTTAATATGGATTAAGACAAACATTTGATAATAAATGCTTCATATAAGCTGTGTTATTTGAGAATTAAAGTTCATAACAAAAAACTGTAAAATATAGAGGATAAATATAAATTGTTAAATTTCGTTGATGTTAGTCTAATTGTGTTGTTGTTTACAAGTTTGTTAATTTGTTTCCTAACACTCAATATAAAATAGACAATCATCAACAAGCAATGACCGTAAAGGGAGAAGAAGAGCATGGGTATTGACAAGGTTGGGTAGCGCCAACCGAAAATACTAAGTATTCTATCCTGCTGGCTCAGTGGAATTTCTCAATTTTTATTCTCTATAACTTACTAATAAAATTTTCATGTTTCTTTACAATAAAAATAATTAAAAAGAATATGATATGATCTTAAAAAAAAAAAAAATCCTACTATACTATTCACTTCATTTAAAAATTTTTAATATTTACGTAAACATTTTTTAATCAAAATAATTTTTTTCTAACCAAGAGTGTAAGATATATATTTTTCGACATACGAATACAGTATTATACGCGTCGACTCCTCATTAGGTAGAGTTCTCGTTTCGCAACTATAGATCCTGGGTTCAATTCCTAACCTTCCAGGTTACTATATTTAATTAAAAAATATCTATAACAATATTTGTTTATAATATGTTAAATATTATTTATGAGAATCTACGCAGTTGGAAACGGGTCTTTCCCAGGGTACGCCACGGTTATCATACCAGTTCTTTTATATAAAAGGGAACGGTATGGTTTCACGTTATAGCTCAAATGAAAGCTTGATTATCCATTTATGTATACCAAACTAGTCATTATAAACGTAAAATTGTGAGTAAATCATTTTTTAAAGAAAGGGCATGAAAAAAAATTAAAAGTTTACAAATGGTCCAGAATGGGTAAGAATATAGGGTCATATGCTTATTAGAAAAAAAAAAAATAATAATTGCAAAAGTTATTATTTAGAGGTAGCTAAATGCTGATAAAAAAATACGCTCTAAAAATTTAGTTTTATGACTATAAAAAATGTCCTTAAAACGTCAAATTAAAAAAATAACATGTAATAAAAATATTTTTATTAAAATTCAAACTTTTATTAAAAACCCCTCCAAATTTTTTTTATTGGCTATTTGTGAAAAATTTTAGAGGGCAAATGTTCTAAAGCCATTTAAAAGCCTTTCTATGTACTATCCCTACCATTAAAGACTTTTATAGAAATAATTAAAATACATTTGAATTTAAGACCGTAAATGTCAACTCCGCTCTCCTTGTGTAGTGCTTCAATTCCATTCGTACCCCATTACCATGTCAAATCCTTCTCATAGATCCAGCCAAACCGGTTTTTGTAATCCGTGAAGGGGAGATTTTCTCTCTTTAATCCTTTATTTTTACTACGTCCCTGTCGAAAGTTCAAAAAATATATTTTAAATTACAGTTTTCTAGCCAAAACAATTTGGGCAGGCTCAAAATCCCATATGAGCGGATATCCAGTTACAGCGGTTTTGCAAACCGTCAAGCGGGAGAATTTTGCCCTTTTTTGCCCCTCTAGCTGATGTCTGCACCGAAAGAGGAACCTTCATAACAAATTTTAACTTCCTGGCTCCAGCGGTTTGGGCAAATTTCAGCTTCCTAGCTCCAGCGGCTTGGGCTAGGCGATATTAAATAAATGCATCAGTCATTCAGTAAGTCAATCAGTCAGAACGTTATTCCTTTATATATAGAGATATATGATCATGTTCTTGTATTTTATAAACATAGCATCACAAGAAAGTTTTTATAAAAACCAAAATAAAAAATTCCCATGCATTTAGCATCACTATGTAGTTTTAAACAGTTTGTTGGTGGTGGCGAATTCAAATGAAATATTTAATTTTACCCGCTGTATAATTATAATGATAACCACCCTTGCTACCAATAAATGATATTATTGAGGGTGTTTTATTGTGAAATTACACTACAATATTACAATATAATTCTAATAAGACCCTTTTTGTATTTTGAATATCATGTCAATCATTTTATTAACCAAGTTCAAATACTAGTTTAGTCAGTTTAATACTAACAAAAATGCGCAAGTCGTTTTTATAAGTTTCCCATTTCATGAAACAATAATGATGATGATGATGAAATGATGCTCTTTTTTATGTCAGTTGATGGTTTTAATTTAACAATTTGATTAATTTGCGTTCAAAAAATTCCCACGTTATGTGTATATCTCTATGATTTCATAAATTATCTCTTAAATTTAATCTCAATTCTAAAGTTCTACGCCCTAACATGCATTTGTGTTATCCTTTAACATTTTAAGACATCCTAAAATTCATATAGAATTTAACTTTTAAAAATCTATGGATGAAATTTTCTTACTAAGTCGGGGGGGGAATAAAATATTACTTAAGTTAATGATTTGCCTTTAATACTGTCAGTCGGTATTCATGAGTGTATGTTGTAACCTAAGCTGATCTATATATCGAAGTGTTGCCGATTTGTCATTCCTAATTTGTTATTTTCTGATCCCCGAAAATCCACAAATATATTTTCTGTAAAAATAAGTTAATATTATCTACTAAAATTAATTTAAAATAACATATAACATAAGTAGTCTTTAAATGTAATTTATTTTTATCTGTAAGTTATGACTACCAATAGATTTTACAAAAAATTAGACATCTCAAAAGGACAATACTATATGGTCGATAGATACAATCAACAACAAATAATGTGGATTTTTAAAATAAGGTGTGGCCTTATCGAACGGAATGGTACACGATTCTTATCAGGCAGAGCTAATATATGGTCGTTATGTAACCTTAATGAGGTAGAAAGCTTACAACATTTTATAGTTCGGTGCCCAGTATTAAAAGAATAAAGACTAAAATATTTTGGGTATATGAGACTTACAAATGATCTAATTATAGAAATTCTAAATGGTGGATAATCAGGATGGATAGATGTTATCAATTATGTTATCAATGCTTTAAAGTATAGAAAATTGTTAATCGATGAGTTTAATTATCAGATATTTTTAAAAAACGAAAAAAATAAAATAACAATGTTTTATATTAATTTAATAAAAATAATCATTCTACCGACAGACGGCTAAGGTCATTGTCGAACAGTAATCTTTTTTCTTTCACAAAAATTCAATATATAAAATTATTTATAAGTTGAACTTCTATTTGAAATAAAGATAAACTACTACTACTACTACTACATTTAACTTCATTGAATTTTTACTTATAACAAATTTAAGAAAAAGGAAAACATTATATTAATATACTAACGTAAGCATAAAAAATCTTCTTATGAAATTTTGTTGTAAGTACATGAAGAATTTAAAATTTCTACAATTTTAGGATATCGATTGAAATTTTGATAATAAATTAAAATATTTGCAAAGTACATATTAAATCTTTGGAGCAAAATTAATTTAAATATATGCCCACATAGACTGCGAGACACAAATTTCTATAGCTTAAAACTATTCACTGTTACACGCAAAAAGAAGAAACTACTTTTAATGTTTTATCACCAAAAATCCCCAGCAAATCCCTGGATTCCCAATTTGGGGATAAATCGCCTAATCTGACAACATTGTAAGAATGCACAGTGAAGTTAATCACACACCACATAATTTTTAGAAAATCTCAACGTTAATCATGATCTTGGTAATAAGTTGTTTATATATTTTAAGGTTTTAATAACTTAGTAAAATTTTCGATTTAATAGGGTTATAGTAGGGTTTATATTAAAATTATCGTTTTCTGACTGATGTTTTGTAAAATTTTAGATCATACAATCATATTTTTTATAAATTAGTAAAATTTAAAGAACTTGATAAATTTTATTAGTAAATTATAGAGAATAACATTTAAAAAAATGTGATAAGTGCCAGCAGAATAGAAAACAAGTATTTTCGGATATCGCTACAAAATCATACTCAGTATCCATGCTCCCTTTTTGGGTTAATGCTTGAGGACTGTCTACATATATTGAGTGTTGAAAACAAATTATCAAACCCGAAACAACACACAATTAGACTTACATCAACGAAATTTGATAATTTTATATTAATCCTCTATTATTACAGTTTTTGCTTTGAACTTTATATTCTTAAAGTATTTAATAAACAAAGCTGGTGGATATTACTTTTCCGCAGTTAATGAATTGATTACCTGTACAAATGAGCTTTTCCATCTTTTTTTAGAATTTGTCCTGGCGAAATACTTTAATTCTCAAAGCACAAGTTGACATGGTTGCCATTCCTACTGCTAATGTTTCCATTTCTGTGGAGAAGTAAAGCCAAATTAATTTCTTTTCCTTTATGGTTTGATATTAAAGCCTATTTAAACTATAAGTTGTTGTGGGTAGCGGTTCTGAATGAGACTGAAGATGAAAGTGTGGTACTCCTTCTAGCGCTGATAATCACGATTTTTTCCATCTTCTCTCAATTACGATCTCCAACCCGAATAATTCTAAAATAAAACAAAAATATTTGATGTCATTATTTTTGTTTCACAGCTTAAAAAAAGTTTACAGTTCCAAATCAGAATTACGAACTAAGTCATAAAAACTCCGGACATATAAATGTATGAAAAGTGAAGAACTTTCTGAATACAAGAGCCATTATCGGAATACTTTTTTTACAGCTTAAAAAAGATAAATTTTCAAGTCAGAATTACATCTAAATATTTCTGCTTTTATCCATTGTGGCCAAGTCATAAAAACGCCGTACATGGGTCCGAAAAAGACCGTGGTATTTTCATGTAAATGTACGAAATGTGCAGGACTTTCTAAATTCAAGATAAAAAAAATTAAGTCACAACTATGTCTAGATTATTTCTGCGAAATTTCAACACATTATGATCCACGACATACAAACGCTGTACATGGGACCGAAAAAGATCATGCCTATTTTATACAAATGTATAAAAGTTTTGGAATATTTTTGCTCCAGAATTTATATAAATATGTTGAATATTGCCTTTATTGTTTCTACAAAATTGTAACCCATTCCGAGCAATGCACATAGGTCTGGCGAGCTACATTTGTTGGCCAAAACTAAAAAAATCATATCATGTATTGAAATTAAAAACACAATTATTAACAATAAGCATTATATTTATTAAGTTTTAATAAAAAAAAATAAATTTTTAAACCATCTTGAGCCTAAGAGACACATTAGACATTTCATGTTTTATTATATTTGAGTAATATTATTATTATTTTTTTTCTGAATTATAATGGTTATAATTAAATGAAATCTTTATGATATTATACAATATTTAATAAAGATATGCCTACATAGGCTATTTTAGATTAAAATTGTAACTTAACTACATGTCTAATTTGAGTTCTTTAATTCATCTTTAAGAAGTTAATACGAATCATTTTAATATAAATTATTCATAAATTAGTCAGTTATTTCGTTCTCCAAAATTAAATTATCTTCTTCATTTTCCTCTTCAGTTTCATCGTTTGTATCTTCTTCTTCACTATCTATATTATTTTCATATGCAAAAGTTTCAGGAAGATCTTCGCAGCTCAATAAAGCGATAACTTGAGGTGGTAGTGTAAAACGCTTTCTTTGATATATGCGTCTATTTAAGCGAAAAGATGATATTAACGGGTCTGAGGTATCCAAAGCTCTATTAAATACATCAGAAAGATTGTCGATGCGGCTAGTTCTGCGAGCGTGACATAATCTGTCACTTTTGTACACCTTATTTCTGGATTCTGCCGCATCCTCTCCAAAACACCCTACTGGAAGTAACGTGTTTAACATTATATCTTTTGAATGAATAAGGACCTTATGAACCGTTGGCGTCATGGGACACCAGTCGTATATATTTTGAATAAGTTTTCAAACTTTTCCAATTGAAGAGGAAATTGACATGACAAACATATTAAAATTTTTTTTAAACGACAAATAATTTGTATGTCAATCCCAGTTACTTCAGAAAATTGTTCATGTTCTAAGAACGCACGTCGAGAGGTGTTGCCGTCATTTGTGGATCCGAACCCTCCTGCTTTCGGCATATCAACACGGAGTCCAAGCTTGGCCCAAAATTCGTTTTGAATGCGCTCTTTTCTTGCCTTTACATTCTCCTTATCGTCATTGTTTGTTATTCTCCACTTTTTAACCTCGCTTATTTACGCCAGGTGTAGTATAAATTAAAAAAATCTAATTTGGCAGTGTAATGGACTAATACCATATTTTAAATTTGATTCTTTTGGTTTGAATCTTTCGGATTTATAATCTTTAATTTTAATAAAATCTGTAGACGACGCTCCACAAATAGGACAATATTGTGTTGATTTGTTGTTTGTCAGGATATTTAAAACTTTTCCATCAATAAAGGTTAAATTCATCCTAAATGTTATTTCCACTGCTTTGAATTTTTCTATTTTTACTGTGAGGGTTTCCAGCTCTTCAATTTGTTTGCTTAATTCAGCACCCTCTTTTAACAATACTTCTTTCGTCTCCTTTATGAATTCCAGTTTTAAAAGTCGACAAAACCTTATAGATTGGGGAGTTCTGTTGCACCAAACTGGTCTTCCTGAGGCATCTACAAGTCTTAAAGGAATTACCGTGGTTGCTAGAAGAGAGGAATCTGCGTAACGGGATGAACTTGGCTCATGAAAAGATTGCTTGAATTGTGCTTGGCCGGTGCTGCTATAAAACTCATAACTCAAAATTAACTCAGTTGAGATGTGTTGCTTTTGTTGCTTTTCATAATTGATAATAAAACTTCCCTCTGCATTTCAACTATCCTTGTTGCAGTGTGTATTAAAAGCTGTTGCAAAGGAACTTTAGCAACGGTTTCACTTACACAGACGCCATTTGGTATACAGCTATTTTTTGCTGCCAATAATCTCATATAAGACGGAAATATATAGGAGTTCCTTTCTTGCTTTCCAGTCTTATATTGCAATATTTCTTCTTCGTGAATTATTTTCAATAAAAAACGCTAAAGCTTCCTCATCGGAGAGAGCAATGGGACACTCATCATCTTTTGAACACAATTTTCGTATCTAAGATGGTCTTGTGGGACTTTCCATAGTTTTTTTCAGAACAACGACTAAATCTTTATTTCCTTTTTTTCGAGCCGACATTATTGATGCCTGCATTAATAGTTCACTCTCATTTGCTGTATACTTTGATAGTTCTGCCGCCTCATTCGAGGACGTCCACACTTTGATAAAGATTTTTCTCCCACGTTTTCCTCTTCTAAAGAATAAAAATTTTCTTCAGTTAAGTTACTTGTTTTTGGACTTTTCAGTACTATTTCATTTTGAAGCCAAGTACTATTTTGAGTGTTAAAAATGTTAATTGATCTACGAGATTTCTGCCATTTCACATCCAATCTAGAACAATATACTGGAATTTTATCTGTCAAATACATTTTATATTTTTTGGAAAAATTTGATTCTCCGATCTTCTCCAAAATATAAATAAAAAGAAGACCAGTTTTTTCTTGTTTCCTATGCCCACTCTGCCATATTCTTAACAGATCACAATTTTTGAAGCGCAAGTTACCTGAAAAAGAAACAGATTTCTCAAAAAATGGCAACTTTTGGCAAAATGTTATTGCTGATTCATATGCACCACAAATCACTTTAATTTATGGCGTTCTTGCTTCGTTGAACTAATTTGAACATTTTTAGTTATATCTTATACATTAAAAAAACCCCAAAAAACACTAATTTGGAGTTTATAAAAGTTTTTCATATTTTTTTTTATCACCAACACTTTTATTGAATGTTTTACTATTATCAATTCAAATACTTACCATCGTCATTAATATCCATAATTAAAATATTCAAAAAGTTTATTAATTTTCTTCTAACTTGTGATTCAACAAGACACAAAATCACAACACGTGTATAACTTAACCACTGCAACAACAAACTTTGAAATTTCTCGCTTCACAGAATAACGGTTAATTGAAATTTGCAAAAACAAATTATTGCTTTTGTTTTTTTGAAGTGTTTGCTACAATATTACAACAACATATATGGAAATAAATGTTTTGAGTTTTGGCCAACAAATGTAGCTCGCCAGACCTATGTGCAATGGTATCAAAACACCGTAAATGGGACCAAAAAAGACTGTGGTTTTTCATATACATAAATGTGTGTAGTATACGAAATATGCAAACTAAAATATAATAATATAAAAATAAGCTAACATGACCGAATTTATTAAGTTTTAAATTCTAAAGCCAGGTTATCCCTATAGACCGGACTAGTACGCACTATAATCAAATTCTCACTAAAAGTTGTTTATGTGATATCAGCGAAAACAGGAACTGTGCTAACTAAATGTAAAAAATCATTGCTGAAACTAATATATTTTTGTAGAAAATTATACCTCAGTTTAATGTTTTCTGTGACTTTTAAAAATAATTTACAAAACTTTGTAAATTATAAAATTATCCAGAATTTAACATTGTCGACAAAATTTAATTGATTTAATATAATCTAAAAATAAATATCCAAAAATAAAATAATTTTAAACAAAATAAAAACAAAGTTATCTTTGAATTACATTCATGTTGAATATTTGGTTTTAAACTGCATTCTTTAAAAATACTCCTTTTTTATTAATTTTAAATATTTTATTTTGTCTATAAAAAATTTTATATTACGTTTAATTATATAACAAAATTATTGGTACTTAAAAAAAACAGAGGAGTACTAGCTACTTAGGCTTTCGACCCCGATTTTTAAATTCTAAAGTAGGAAGTAACTTTAATCATGAAATTCTTCCTACTTTTTACTCGTAATGTGTTGCTTTCTTGGGAAAGGGGATGGAGGAGAGATGAAGGTTGGTGAAAGATGAAAGACTTTATATATGGCAACACTGTAATTGCGCGGGATGATAAATCTTAGAAAAGTTGTTGCTCGCTTTTTAGTTAATAGCCCTGTTTTATAATTTTACTTACGTGGGGTTAAGTGATATTAAAATACCAAAGGATGACGTTGCGATATGTATTAAGAAGAGGAAAATCACACATATTATTTTTCTAAATTGATGTTGGCGTCGCAAGGAATCGAACTCGCAACCTTCTATCTAACAGTTCAACGCTCTAACCATTACACCACAACGCCCACATATTAAATTTTTTAAATTATTTCCTTCTAAATATTTACATAGCAACTTTTTATTATTATAACAACTGTTTTCAAATATTCTGAAAGTGCTGTAAGTCCAAAAATGTTCATTCTGGGATAGATGTATAAGCTGCATTCGTTCCAAAGGTATGGAATTATGTGCCAATATTGTCCAATCTATGCATCGCATGTATGTGGATATGGAAGAAGCTGACTAGTTAGTCTTAATTAATTTTTAAAATGAATGTCGTTCTTATTATCTCTTCAAAGAAATTTTTTAGATATCCGAGATTTTACTTCTATATTGTAGACCTGCAAATTTTTTTCTTATGCTATTTCTGATCTACACTTATAGCGAGTTTACATTATGCTCGAAATCAACTTAAAAGTAGATTTCGAAAGAAATCTAACGAAAATATGTTATCATAATGGATTTTATGGGTCTCCGAGTGGTAGTGTACTTTGTTATGTTACACAACCCTTATAATCTAATCTTGGGATTTCAAAAAAATTTCCCATATAAAATAAAATAGGATTTCGCTGAAATCAAAACGGATCTAATAAATTTTGGACACTTTTGAGAATCAGTAGTGTGAAATAGCAGTGTAGAGTTGACTTTGTCGAATACAACTCTGAAGTAGCTGAGAAATCTTTATTGTGGTTGGCAACGCTAAAATTTTGACACGTACATTATAGATTTGTATGTGCTTTTTTTATAACACATTAAATCGATGTTTGATCCTTTATCTTTGTAAGAAAATTTATTTTTTAATAGACTACTGTCATATTTTGAACAAGTTCCATAATTTTCTTTGCGTTTAACAGCTGTTCAAAACATATAACCTCGTGGATTTTTTTTAAATGAAAAAAGTGAATTTCTAGTGCTCATTAAACATTATTTTTTGTGAAAAAACGGTCAATCAAACCAAGGAAAGGCTTGATAATACTATGGGACTCTGCACCATCGATTTCAATGGTAAAAAATTAGTTTACTAACTTTCGTTGTGGTCGCACAAGTACAAATGATGCTGAACCATCTGGACGGCCAATCGAGGTCAATACACCCGAAAATGTCTAAAAAATCCACGATATGGTGTTGGCCGATCGAAGAGTAAAAGTGCGTGAGATTATTGATACCATAGGCATTTCATATGACAGTGTGGTTTCGATTTTAAATGATCAGTTGGATTTAAGAAAGCTGCCTGCAAGATGGGTGCCGCGTTTGCTCTCAATTGACCATAAACGTAATCGTGTGACAACTTAAAACGATTTTTTGGACGAATGAGTGAATACATGTATTTTGATTTTGTATTACATGTATTTTAAATGTTTTGTAAGTGCTTAACGCTGCGTATATGCTTTTTTTATTTTTTTCGAAATGAAAATTGCAGTTCCTATTATTTTTTCCAACACTGTACTTCTTTTTTAATTTTTTTTAACGATTTTTATAATTACATTTAGCTACTTTTCTTTGAGAAGTTGGCAACAGTGATAACAGCAACCCCTTGGATTAAGAGAATAAATCTCAAAGTACAGGTAGTATGAAAAAATCACTAACATATAACAATAATGGCAACGAAAACAAACGGTTAAATATGTGCTCGTCCATTTAAAGACGAAAGAAAATGAAAGCAACACACCGATAAATCACCATAAAGAGTTGTCATAAAATCATAACAAGGAACTCAATGAAAGCTCATTATTTATACAATAGGTATGTTACAACAACAATAATTTAAAGAAAGGATCTCAAAAGAGAGCCAATATAATGGCTGTTCAAGAATAAAAGAGTATACACCCATTTGCCAAAAACACAAACGAACAACCAATAAACGTTCTAAGAGTAACCAAGTAAGCAGGGATGATCAATATTATATACTTGATGAATGATGTGATGTGTACCAAAAACTATAAATTTTGCCTATAAGGACATGAAGGGGATGTGATAGCAACAAAAACAGTTTAGATCTCATACAGTAAACACATTTACTCTAGAGAAAATTTGAACAAAAAATTTTAATAAAGAAAGTACGAATTATTAAAAATTTAAGTGAAGAAAACATTTGAAAATAAGACTGAAGAAAAAAATATTTACAAATTTAAAAAAAAGTAATTTAGAATTTGTTACAAATTCTAGTTTTAAAATAAATAAGGATTACGTATTCATCATTATAAAATATGCAATCCTCGGGAGGATCCCCAGATATAATGGAACAAAAATACAAGTCTCTTCATTTATCATCAGCACAATCAAGTAAGAAGAATTTTGAATATTGTTTGTGTTTTAACCGTGCCATTACCTGAATTTTGTTAAGAATAAAAAAGGGCAAACAAATTAAAATATCCCATGTAAAAATGATAATATATGAACATACATGATTTCATAAATAACCATATATGAAGATATATTGAATGAATGAAAACAAATATGAAATTATACATGCGAATAAAAAGTTCATATATGGTAATGTATGATATCATGTATTGAAATATATGGCAAATATTGTTCCATATATGATAATTAAAGGGTTTTCCAATAATGAGGGGCATATGTTATCGTTGCGTCTGCTGTGTGGCATCTAGCGCCATCCTGCTGGAAATACATGTCGCCAACGTCCATTGTTCAGCTTGTGCCTAAATAAATCGCTTATCAATGTTCTGTTGCGCTCGCCGTTGATCGTGATGTCCTTAATAACGTCGTTTTCAAAAAAGTACGGACCAATGACGCCGACGGCGCATAATCCGCACTCAACAGTAACTTTTTGTGGATGCAAGGGCACATGGTGAACGTCGTGAGGTTTGACGTCGTCTCATATATGGCAATTTTGCTTGTTTACATGGTCATTCCTTTAATATTTATTTTTCAATTTGGACGTGCTGCTCAATCGTCTAACTTGTCTTGGTGCTTTGGTCACCACAACAACATTGCGGTCACATTAAACTCATTTAAAAAGGTTACTTTTAACTATACATTTACTCGCTTTTACATTTATTGAAATAAAAATTAAAACTAAACTGAGAATATATATATATATATATATATATATATATATATATATATATATATATATATATATATATGTATTGCCCATACTTTGAAGACATCTGTATATACAGCCAAAAAAGTCCCTATAAAATGCGCTGTGTCCAGTAAAATGTCTTCAGAGTAAACACTAGAATAA
Organism: Eustalomyia histrio; assembly: GCA_949748255.1. Taxonomy (NCBI): domain Eukaryota; kingdom Metazoa; phylum Arthropoda; class Insecta; order Diptera; family Anthomyiidae; genus Eustalomyia; species Eustalomyia histrio. The sequence continues at coordinate 132,815,407 of OX456523.1, read as the reverse complement.
TGAAAAGTTTAAGGACAGTCCCCAAAGTAACAAAATGTCTTCATAGTAACTTGTGGAACGAAAACCCGTCCCCGCAATATGTGCTGTGCACATATACATATATATATATATATATATATATCAATTATTAATATACATAGATCATATACTAAAATATATAGACACATTTGACATCAATTTTCTGATCCGAACATATATGAGTCAACATGCATGATAATATTATATCGTTTTCAAGGGGTATTTAAACATTTTACGAAAATACAGTTTTTAAAATTTTTTAGTCTAAATTTCAGAATGAATTAACTATTTGTCAATCAAAAAAATTTTTGTTGTTTTATGTAGTATGTAACGTTTTGGTATTTTATTTGATTAATAGGTTACATCACAGAGTAAACAGATTCGTGCTGACTACCAAATTTATAGCAAATCGAATGGTTCGGTTGTGATAACCGAATTTTTCGGTTGTGACAACAGAATATCAATTGACACATGAGCAATTTGACTGTGACAACAGTATTTCGGTTGTCCCAATAACAATTCGGTAGTCACAACCGAAAAACTCGGTTGCTTCAACTGAACCATTCGATTGGCAACAAATTCGGTTGTCAACACGAACCTGTTCTCTGTGTGTTGAATTAAGGTTTACAAGGGGTGTACTAGGTGTTGTATTTGTGCTATTGGTATCAGTCTTGTGAAAATATAATTCAACAAAATACAACAATAGATGATAGGAGGATACAACAATTTAACCTATGTTTTGTGAGTTATATAGAAGTGTGCTAACAAAGAGGAAAATGCAATATAAAGTAAACATTTTAACAGCTCTGTTTAATACGACGATACAATAACACAATACTTGGTAAACCTTGTAAAGTTCTTTAGTATGAAATTAGCATTATGTATTGTGTTAAAAAACTGATGTTTTTAAAAATGAAATCGTAATGTTTTTCCAATCATAATAAGCGATAGTTTTAATTGAAGATGATATAATTATGCATTTTACTATAAGGTTTTTGTTAAAAATGTGCGATATTAGGAGCAAACAACTACCGTTCATTTAACAATAGTTTTTTTTTACTATTTGATAACTTATTGCCTACCATAAACCATAAAATTATTGTAAGTGTTTAAATTAAAATGTCTGGAAATTTTATGTTTCACATACAACATGTGTGTAAATTTAATATTTATTTATGTGCTTCAAAACACATTAACATTATTTTTATTCGCGATTTTGGTTAAAAAAAGAGTTTAAAAGAGGTCCACAAATATTTTTTGCACATTTTATTTATTACTAATAATGTATAATACATATTTAATATAATTAACTTCCAATTTAACAAGAAAAAACCAGCGAATATGCTAAACATTTAAATGTATGCTTCATCTTTTTAATTGATTCTTTAGCGTGGCGAGGACTATTTATTTTATTTATTGGGACCTGTCCCATGCTAGGTGGAAACTGGACAGGTTCCGACAACACATATCAAGAGATAGGTAAAAATAGGGCCGGTTCCTAAAGTTCTACAACGTGACCGGTTTAAAAGTCATGACATGTTCTTTTGCGTTGTTTCTGTGATATATTCTTTTGGGTTAGTAAGTTGTGTGACATGTTCTTTTAGACCAGTCCTTTTAGGCAGGTCGTTTTCATATAAAAAACCGGTCCCGTGACGGATCCCTACCGCATTAAAACAGTCTCGTGGCTTGTCCTGGGATAGGTCCTTTTCCCGCAAGGTTGTTTTAATAAAACTTACAGACAGTTTTAAAAACGCATTTAAAATAAGTCCGATACAGAATTACCTATGTGTAGTTTTTTGTTAAATTCTTGTACCACTCCAAGATAACAAAAGATATTGGATTTTGTTTTTCAATGCATAATATTATTAAATAAGCATAAGGAAAATACGAAAATCTTCAAAAAATATAGTAACTTGTCGAAATACGAAGATTTTTTTTTGCTCTCCTCAACACTAGTGAAAAAACCACATACATGTTTCGGTCAGAGCACCGACAATATATTATTATCCATTAAAAGGCTAATCATACTTACAAATGGCACATTGCATATATATGTTATTTTGAAAATATCCTCCCTTAAAACCACCCGCTGGTTTTTAAATTAATTCTAATTCCCCTTATTTATATTTATTTTGCAAAACAAAACTAATAATTATGTTTCCCCTTCATTCTTTTTAGGTCGCATTTTATATCATGTTCCTTGCAAAGTTTGCCTTGATCATAGTTCTGGCAAACATTATGGCATATATGCCTGTGATGGTTGTGCTGGTTTCTTTAAACGTTCCATACGTCGTTCACGTCAATATGTATGCAAATCACAAAAACAAGGTATTTGTGTAGTGGACAAAACTCATCGTAATCAATGTAGGGCATGTCGTTTGCGAAAATGTTTCGAAGCTGGCATGAACAAAGATGCTGTGCAACATGAACGTGGTCCTCGAAATTCGACTCTACGCCGTCATATGGCCATGTATAAAGATGCCATGATGGGTGGTTCTGAAATGCCACAAATTCCTACCGAACTTCTTATGAATACAGCTGCCTTAAATGGTTTCCCTGGGTTACCTATTCCTATTCCAGGATCTCATCAATTGCATCCCGCTTTCGTGGGAGCTTTCAAACCACCAGCAGTTTTAGATTTATCGGTAGCACGTGTACCTCATCATCAAACCCATCACAGCTTTTTTACACCTAGTGCTGCTTATATGAATGCATTAGCGGCTACTCGTTCTTTGCCTCCAACTCCACCACTAATGGCTGCTGAACATATCAAAGAAACTGCGGCAGAACATCTATTCAAAAATGTTAACTGGATTAAAAATATGCATTCTTTTACCGAACTACCAATGCCTGATCAATTACAACTTTTAGAGGAATCATGGAAGGAGTTCTTCATTTTGGCCATGGCTCAATATTTGATGCCATTCAATTTCACACAATTACTCTTCATTTATGAATCAGAAAATAATAATCGTGATATTATTAGTTTGGTAACACGTGAAATACATGCATTCCAAGACGTTCTTAATCAATTGTATCATCTTAGTATCGATACTAATGAATATGAATATATCAGAAGCATCACCCTCTTCCGTAGATCCATGTCTTCGTCAACAGAAGATCTGTTCAACACATCGCTATCTACCAATAATGGCAGCCCCAATTCCAGTTCATCAGCAGAATCTCGTGGACTTATTGAAACTTCTCGAGTAGCTCAATTGTACAATGAAGCGCATACGGCTTTAATTACTTATATTGGTCGTACTCACCCTAATCAGCCAATGCGTTTCCAGACCATTATGAGTGTTCTCTCGATTATGAACAAAGTATCGGCTTTTGCCATTGAAGAGTTATTCTTCCGTAAAACTATTGGTGACATAGCTATTGTTAGACTTATTTCGGATATGTACAGTCAACGAAAAATATAAATTGTCATCAAATGCCGTCGGCATTGTTGAACATGGATTGCTTTTGAAGACACTTCAAGTGCTTTTTTGTTACTAAAGTTTTAGTAATTGTGATACTTAGTAACTGATATCATGTTAAAATGATTAAATCTGCCTTTTTTACTAAAAGAAAAACCAAATGAAAATTGAATTAACTTTTCTTTTGCTTTAAGCACAGTAAATTGTTTTTCACGTAAAAAATTTACTCGAACTTTAATGGCCTCAAATTGAAATTTAAATTGGAAAAATGAATATATTTATTTTTATTTTACGAGTCTTAAAACAACTCGACGCCTTCAAACTAAACTATGCTAAGTCGACTTAGCATTTTTTGCTTTTTTTTTAATTTTTAACTGATCGGTCAATCTACTCAAAAGGTATAACCAAAGATGTACTTAGTAGGCAAATGAAGATACTTAAAACTTCCGACTAAGCATAGTTTAGTTTGGAGGCGTCGAAATTATGTCAAGTGATATTAACTATATACATGTAGTTCAATAGTTTTAGCAAAAGTTAAAAATTGTTTATATAATGGATATATATTTTTTATTTATTTATAATTTAGTTATAAATTATGTATATATGTATATGACAAAAAATTTAAAATGGAATAAATGTGAAAAATTTCGAAAATATAAAAAAAATTTTTAATTCAAACACATTAACAAAGGAAGGATATTTTTAGTTACAAAAATCTAGAAAAATTTATTATCTTCAAGCTATTGGTCTTTCGAAAATCACTACATTATACAAGTCCTGATATTAAAAATATATTGACCAGTTTTTTCTGCAGAATCCTTCACGCAGGAAAATAAAGCGCTAACCAAATTGAAAAGATTATTTTGGTTGCGGCAATTAATAACTTCGGTTTGCACAACCAAATTCGAACGTGATTGCTGAATATTTTGGGTGTTCCAACAAAAATCCAGTTGTGTTACCCCAATTTTGTGGAGGAAACCTATATTCAGTTGTATCGATCGATTTCAGTCGTAGAAACCGAAATTTAGTTCAAAACTGACAAAAAAATTTTCAAAAATTTTAATTAAGAGAATATAAGATGTCACAAATTTATTTGAATGAAGTTTTGAAAAGTGACCTTTAAACCTTACAGATTAAAAAAACTGTGAGAAAATAATTCTGTAACATCTTTTATTAGTTTCTTTTGGTGAAAGAAATGTGTATGCAGAAAGTATGTAGTTGTATTTTCATTCTTAGCTATCAAAGTTAATTATTTAAAGCAAATCTATGTTAAATCAATTAAAGTTAAAAGAAGTTACAAATTCAAAATTTAGCTGTGCCAATTTTTTGATTAAATTTAAAATTTAATCGATATTTTTGGTAAATTGATATTGTATTGTAACTCTAACATATATGGATATATTTCTAATGTACGATCGTGAATGCTTATAAAGATGCATGCATGTCCATACATGGATTCATAAATCTCCACACAATGCATCCATAAAAAAAGTAAAAACTCGAGTTATTAACCATTCCCGCCCCTAGAAATGTTCATTTGGTTGTAAAACCACGTCTTGCAAAGTCTCATCGGCAGAAAGTTTAAAAAGGGATTACAAGGTGAAAATATGAATTTTTATTAATTTTCTCAAAAATTTGTATATTATAAAACGAGTTTGAATTTAAATTATTAAAGAAATGTAAAAAGTAAATTAACTAATAAGGCAACAAAAACCAAATCGGTTGAAAACATGGTTGGCAAGCAATATTTTTTCATTATAACGGTAGTTGTCTATCACGCTCTGATCAATGCTGATACGAAAATTTTAAAACTGCGATTCCAATAGTGACATGTGCCTTCTAATTTCACAGGGTTTATTTCATAATATTAACTGTTAAATTTTGTTATATCTGCAAAATACCGTTATACATTGGTGTTTCCGTAGTTTAGCGTTATTATAACGGTAGTTTAGGATATGTAAAAATTGGGGTATGAGAGATCTTTCAATAAGAATTGGTTGTAGTTTGCTTAATTGTAATTTTTCAAACACCTTTGCCATTGTTGGGAGTAGAGTGATAGGTCTATAGGATTTTTTATCATGGAGTTGTTTACCAGGTTTCAGTATCATTATTACCTCTACCACTTTCCATTGACTTGGTACATACTTCAAGCGAATTGAAGCGTTTATTATATATAAAAATAGTCGCATACCTTTATCTGGTAGTTACTTCAGTATATTACTGAACATTTTAAAAAACTGGTCTCAAATCTCCAATTTTAAATTTTAAAAGTTTTTTTTTAAGAAATTACAAAAAATCAACGATTGGACATTAAGTTATATGTCATAAGGGATTGAAATGCCAAAAATTTTAGGTATTCTTTTTTTCTTTTGGCTAGGGCAGCGGATTTCGAGAAAACAGCGACGTTTGTTAATTATTTAGCCTTTAGATAAGTTTTCCATTTGTTTTTACAAATTTCATAGGTTTTTGTCCGGAATATTTCAAAACAATATAAAATAGATCAATGCTTTTAATAATGGCAAAATTGAAACATGCTGAATTGCCACTGTTTAGGGTCAAAGGTAAAATTTTAGGAGATTTTCATTTTTTTTACATAATATTATAACAGATATTTCTGATGGAATATTGATGAAACTGCTTGATAATATTTTCTTAGGTCTTAAAATAATATTCTTATTTTTCATCAACCTAACGGATAAAAGGTTGTGAGTGAAAATGTGAAGAAAACTCTAAATTTTCCATATAAACTACTGTATTTTTGTACAATTTCGTAGTAGCGATTGGAAAATAAAATATATTTTCAACAGGCGCTTAAAAGTAAATAATATTTTATATTAAATTTTTTCCCTTAAATTTTTTTCACCTCAAAAATTTTTTACAGCACAAAAAAAAATTATAAAAGATGTTATAGAGTTATTTTCTACATCAATAGTCCGAGATTTTTCTATAAGTGACGTCTCATAATATTTTAAATCTGCAAATTATACTTTTAAAAACTTCATTGAAATAAATGTGTGATTAAAACTTTTATTCTAATTATTAAAAACTTTGCAAATTGTCTGTGGAAATTAGCTCATAATTTTTCTCTTTGCATTTAATTATTTAATTGAATCAACAACTTAAAACTACTTCCATATAATTTGATTTATATAATGCAGTGAATATTTTCAGAAGATAGTTTATGTTAAGTGGTTGCAATAGCTTATATATAATAAATCTTTCTAGATTTATAAATTTAAAAATATACTTCCTTTCTTAAACCTTAAAAAATCAAATAAATAATAATTCGACTTAGCATAGGTTACTTTAAAAGCATCGATTTGTTTTAGGACTTAAGTACACTTTGTTTTCACCTATATTTTCTATACAAATCTATTATTTTTGTAGTCAAAAAGAGGCATTTTGGATATATTATGATTATGCCTTTCTTATAAAATAAATATATTATATATTTTTTAATTTTCTGAAAAAATGCATGGTTTCTCAATTGCATAGAGGAAGCTGTGATTAAGAGCTTGCAGGAGAAAAGGCAGCGGTCAGTAGATGAATCCCCGTCCGCTAATAATCCAATGGAAATGAAAAGTCCAAGCAACAACATAAGGATGTGAGACCCAGCACTTTCAAAGCTGACGAAGAGCCTTTGACTAAGGTTGTTGGGGTCACTAGGGTAGCCAAGTTCCATTTGAGCGTAGCAACTCTCGACATGAGCAATCTTTATGGTTAAGTGTCCACTGAGCAGTGAAATGTAGTTGAGTCCCAAATATTTGAACTATGCAAACTATGGTTAAAACCAAAACATCCTAGTAGAATAGGCAGCTTGACTGTGAAATACGCAGCTTTCGTGAGCTTATTAAATTGGCTAGAATTGCTGACCAATTGGAGTGCTGAGGAGAGTAACAGATATGCACTAAGAATTTACAAACGGAGTGTACGATAAGCCAAACGAACCTTATGGATAAACTTATGTGGCCATATCGAAGGGAACGGAAGATGCTTGCCGGAAATCCGTCCATGCTCAACACGATATATACGGAGGACGGAAAGTGAACAGAGACAAGTGGGGAGACTCTGAATATACTAATGTTTACTAAATTTCCCGGATGCACTGATATGTCCTCTTTACGGAAAACGGTTTGTTATGATGATAATGACATTGATGGCGGCATAATCTCCTATGGGAGAGTGTAGTTGGCTATCGAGTTATTTTAGCCATGTAACTCACATGGACCGGATGGAATATTTCCGGCTCAACTTCAGTATGGCAGAAATGATATGGCACTGTAGTTGGTTAAGCTCTTTAGGGGTTGTCTGAGACTAAATCATGTGCATATATCTTTATTAAAAGGGATCCTTAGACCACGCCTAGGATGGGTGATATGAACCTTGTTTTTAAACGCAATACACAATACCTGAGGGTAATACTCGATTAGTTGTCATGGTAACTCAATGTTAAGGAGACGGCCAAATGATCCCTACGTGTACAGGCAAATGCTAGGCAAAACTTGAGGTCTGTCACCTAATCTTACACATTTGATTTATACACGCAGAGAAAAAACATGGTTGGGACAATCATATTCGAAGAGCATCATACATTTTTGGGTTTATGCTTGTGCCAACCATAGCCGTACTATAACATGGTTATCATATTATGATAATAAAATAACCTTCATTTTACCATAATATGATCCCTACAGTTGTATTATGATTCAAAAATTACCATATTATGATTCTAAATAAACATGTTATGATCTTAAATTAATCAAAATATCATCGCATGTAATCATATTATTCTCAAAATGTTATCATATTATTGTCCCCACAACTATATTATGATTCCTGGATTATCATTCTTTGATCCCTACAATAATATATATATATGTATATTAATATATATGATCCTTCTTATTATATCATGATTATTAATATACAATATCATATTATTGCATATAAATAATTAATTAATTTATAATTAATATAAAATCCCAGCATTAAACAATATATGATTGTTTTTTTAAGACATTTTGTAGTAAAAACAAGCTGACTGAACTGATAAAATTTTGGTTATTATGAAAACAAGACAATATTATGACTGTAAATATCAAAGTCATGTTTTATTTGATGTATAATTATTTATTGATTGTTGCCAGCATTTTGTGATTGCATAATTATCATATTTTTGTCATAGAGTTTGTCAGAGTTTTTTTTGCCACAGTATAGTTACAGCCAATCATGTTATGAAATAGAATGTGCCAATCATAAAATAATGAAATATTTACTATAACAATAATGGTAGCGACCATGTTGATGGTTAGAAAACCAATTACATGGTTGTGACAACCATACCCGATTACAGCAAGCACAATATATTAGCAGTGATCATGTTGCAACCATGTTTTTTCTCTGCGTGTACGTATAAAGCCAACTACGCCGCTGGATATAATCTTGAATCTACAACCGATTTATCTGGTAGCAGAAAAGGCCACGTCTGGTTTTCGCTTGGTCACGGATTGGGGATGTTAATTGTAGCAGGAAGCACATTATCCCTAGGCTGGGCTTCACTAGGTACAATACGTCACTATGGAGAGTATGTATGGTTGGTAGGTCTTCCCTCTGTCCACACACCCTTTAATTTTTTAACAGATGGTTTTAAAATGGGGGCATATAGACTCCACTTCATACTTGGGAATTTTTTAATGGCATTGAATTTTAATTGGTATTACTTAAAATCAATGCCAATTGTAAACAAAATAATTACCATTCAATGCCAATTTTATGTATTATTAGTATTGTTTAAAGTTATTGTAATGAAATCAAATCAGTGCCTAAATTGAATAAAATATATTTTTGTTTTACAAAACATATATTTTTTGGTGAACAATCATAGCATGCATTTAGTTTTTTATACCCTTCACCACAGGTGGAAGGGTATATATAAGTTTGTCATTCCGTTTGTAATTTCTACAATATTGATCTTAGACCCTATAAAGTATATATATTCTGGGTCCTTATGAAGAGCGAAGTTGATTTAACGATGTCCGTCTGTCCGTCTGTGTGTTGAAATGGGTTTTCCGAAGAACCCAGACATGATGAGGACTTGATTCTTTTTTATTTCTGTTACATGTGATCCATTTCTGTTTGCTATTAAAAATCAGACAGATCGGTTAATAAATGGCTGAGATATTAGCAAAAAACCAGGACTACCTCTAATTTTTCCAGTAAAATCCCTTTGTTTAATATGTATGTAGAATTTTGAGCATAACAACACATCCATGTGTTAAAATTCTTTTCTTTCATCTCCACCTTTTATACACAAACAACACACATACAAAGATTTGTCATTTAAATAAAAACCAAACAAATCTCTAATTAACGAAGACTTTTATATATGTACCTCTATTGACGATGATTTTGTGTGAGCTTCAATAGCTCAGTTGTCTAGACGCTGTGTCACAAATACTTTTTTTTCTCTAAGGCCGCGAGGTTCGAGGTTCAAATCTCGGTCAGGTCGATTCACTTTTTTTTGTACATTTTTTTTTATTATTTTCTTAAGACTTTTTTTTTGCTTATTTTTGTTTTTTTTAACATTTAATAATTAATTTATATAAAATTTTATATTAATAATTAAAATTCTTTTCTTTCATCTCCACCTTTTATACACAAACAACACACATATAAAGATTTGTCATTTAAATAAAAACTAAACAAATCCCTAATGAACGAAGACTTTTATATATGTACATCTATTGACGATGATTTTGTGTGAGCTTCAATAGCTCAGTTGTCTTGACGCTATGTCACAAATACTTTTCTTCTCTAAGGCCGCTGGTTCGAATCTCGGTCAGGTCAATTCACTTTTTTTTTTGTACATTTTTTTTTATTATTTTCTTAAGACTTTTTTTTGCTTATTTTTGGGTTTTTTTTAACATTTAATAATTAATTTATATAAAATTTTATATTAATAATTAAATAATCCATAAATAGGCTAAAAACATCAACATTTTTATAAAAACCCTCTGATACAAACAAAATACAAACGTTTTTATACCTTTCACCACAGGTGGAAGGGTCGCGGGTTCGAATCCCGGTCAATTCACTTTTTTTTTGTACATTTTTTTTTTATTTTCTTAAGATTTTTTTTTGTTTATTTTTTTACATTTAATAATTAATTTAAATAAAATTTTATATTAATAATTAAAAAATCCATAAATAGGCTAAAAACATCAAAATTTTTATAAAAACCCTCTGATACAAACAAAATACAAACGGTTTTATTTCTTTTTTTTTGCTCCGATTTAAAAGAATTTATAAAAAGATTTTTAAACCATTTTATTTCTCACATATTAAGAAAATTTTATACATAATTTACCTTTGAGTGCAACTATTTTAGGTCATAACTTATAATAATTTATAAAAAAAATTATAAACTATTTTCCTTCAAATTTTTAAAATTAAGCTAAAGAAATTACAAATATTTCTAATAAAAAAGCGAAATAAAATCCCAAATGTAAATTTGCCAGCTAAATCAAACTATTTTGTAGAAATAAAACACATGCAGTTGTAGTGATTTCTTTTAACGATTTGTTGAAATTCTTTTCTTTTACCTCTTCACCTTTTATACACAAACAACAAACACTATTCTAGAGCTGTATTATGACCTATGGATACGTCTTATATAGCAAAAGATCGAAAATCTTTAGTATAACATATTTGCTGAAAAACTCGGAAATATCGGTTCAGATACAAAAAAGTTATGCCCAAAACATAAATTTTTTTAAAGTACCTATATTCCCGAGTCCAAGTTTTATCTCCAAACTAAATGGTTAATTTCCTCTTAAAGGCGTCCGTATATAAATCTGTCCATTCCATATATGTCCATATATAAACTTCAGTTTTTTCCCAACCATGGTGAAGGGTATATAAGATTCGGCATAGCCGAATTTAGCCGCTCTTACTTGTTTGCTTATAAAAATGTTTTTTACTTAATAACATAAATGACGTTAAATAATTCTGATTATTTTTTTCTATTAAGGCATTTATAATTGTAATGAAATTTTAAATAATTACTATTGGTAACGAAACATCTCTAACAATTGACAAAAACAATGGTAATGTCAAAAAATTTGGTTGGCCAATTCAAATAACTAGTCCCAAGAATGCTCCATTATAATAAACAGGGCTGAAGTGGTATGGGGGAATACGGAAAATAGTGTCGAAAATAATATGTGGAGATCATACGATATCAAGGCGACGTTACTGCTGGTTTTCACGATTAAAAATATTATATAACCAAATGTTGTATTGTATAGAATGTTCTGAGAACTATAAATGTAACATTTTAAGATTACCTAGACCAATGTATGATATTTTAATTATATATTTGTCTTGATAACTTGTTCTTGCCCAATTTTTCCAAGACCAACAGAGTCCAATGAGTTATGAGAGATAGTCTTATGCAACTAGTTTATCTTCTTTTTTAAACAAAAACTATTTGGTGCTTTTGGTATTGTACTCTAGAAATTCCTGTTTATCGATCCACTTTTCTTACTTCCTAAGACATCTCTAAGGTAGACTGCATTTCCAGTTTTTTTTAGGTGAACTTGTCTTCACCAGCGCGTATTAATTAATTTCCAGAAAATGCCACATAACCAGGGACGCATATAGAAGTGAAAATTACACTTGTGAAAATAATTTCCCTTGTGAATATTGCTCATAACGATTTGACGCACATTTAGCATTTTTAACGATTACTCATACCACGGATCATGTACATTTAAAGCCAATGAAACAGATGTTAGTTTGATTTAAAAATAATTAAGACCAAAATACGCATACACATATTAAAAATTAACATAACATTTTCGCATCAACAATTGCAAAAACTAGATTAAATTCATTATGAATAGAAATAAACAATAGTGAGTACAATTTCTCCAGAATCTACATGAGTATACAATATGCAGATGGACTAACGGATTTACTGACTGGCTTGCTGAATAAATGGTTATATTTATTTATAAATCCTAAAGTAATTGAATTGAATTTTTAAAAGTTAAAAAGCAAAAAATACACTTTTGTGACTTTTGAAGGTCCCCTAAACTATAATTATACATACATACATACATTCATACATGCATACAAACAAAAATCTGGGTATATGTATTCCAAGCAGATAAAACTCTAACAATAGAATCATTGAGTCAAATGCAATTTTATCAGTCAAAAAGGATTTAATTTTGTTCTTTATATATTTTTGACAAAACTATGGTTAGCTGTTAGCTGAAAAAACAAAGCCTTTGAAAAATAATTGCAATGAAATGAGAGGAGAGTATGTGAGAGAAAATAACATTTAAAACAGGGATGGTAAAGATATTTTCATGGTACATATTTATTATGTTGTTTTCAAAGAAAACAATAACTGTTTTCTTCTAACTTTGTCACAAAAAAAGTTATACGCAGAGTGAGCGCACTACAAACCGACTATCGGACTCAATTGTATGTCCTATTTATGGGCATGAGTCGGTTGTAAAGTGTATCTTCACTTCCGATTCCTCTATTGTTCAACCTAACATAATTCACACAAATAAAAACAGAACTTGAGGCAGAAAACTGATCTCACTTATGAAAAAAGAACGGAGTAATTCCAAATGCATGACTATTTAATCTTCATCCAGCAAGAGGATATTCAAAAATAAACTAATACAACTAAACCAATATGTATAAATTAGATGCATACGAATTATATTATATTAAAACGTTAAATTCATAGAGGTTGGAATTTGCTATGACACGCACATGTGTAATTCATTAATGGAAATTCCAAATTTTATCTATTTTTATTTTTGAGCGGGCAGTAGTTCCAAGTTTTGGATATTCTCAATGAGCCAATCCACGTGGGTGGAGGGAGACCAATGCTGGATACTCCCAAGTCATCGAACTGCTCAGATTCTGAGTCGCTGCACCCACACTCCTTAACACTACCAATTCAGATGTTGCTTTATATCCTTCTTATAATCATAGTTCCCACAGTAATTTGGATGGAAGTCACCCCAGCGCACATACCATCGTCCAGTGGGAATTACTATATGGACATTTATAGTCCGCTTCCTCGATTAAGCCTTCCAAACCACAAACCGGTAAAGATGATAGGGTCGGCGGCAGCTGCGGTTATCAAAAAAAGTTTTCGCCGGCTGGTGTCTCTGTTCAATACAGTATCCCCACGCATTTCAATCAGGAAGACTATTCACGACGATACTAAGTAATGTGAATATCCGCTCGGCTTTGTTTAGACTTCTGTCTGGGAAATGCTGCAATACACCATCCATCTCAGCCTTAAAAGTTTACGGGGGTTTTTAATACTAAACATTTGCATAAAATTAAAAAAAAAAATTTCCTCACCTATGGCGTTTTTTGATATTTAGATATTTTTATGCGAAAAAAATTACTCAAATTCATTCATTTTAAATATATAATTGACATTATCATACCGTTATCAAATAAAGAATATGTTAAAATATTTGCGGCTGGTTTTGAAAAGCAAGACTATGATTTTATTGCTGGGAAAGCACATAATATTCATTGATATTGTTTATGTTGCGTTTACATCTACATCGAAGTCTACTACTGTAAAAATACAATGACGTTTAATTTTTCATAAAACTTACATAATTAATTCGATTAAATATTTTTTATTAAAATGTTAGATCTATTAGCCTTTCTTTATTGATTTTTGACACTGGTGAACTTCAAAATCTTCGAATTTGGAAGCAGATGTAAACGTGATCGCAGGTTATTTGCCACCAGAGCGCATTCCCTTGTGAACAAAATAAGTTTCGCTCTTGTCGGATTCCCATGAGATAGTTTCACAAGCGCTGATTTTATGAGAGCGCTGATCGTTTGAATAAATTTCTACCTGATCATTGGCACAAAAGCGTATTTCACAAACTTCTCTCTACCGATTCATGGATTTCAGTGTTCATAAAGAAGTTTAATGGTTTTCCAAAAAGTTACCGTCAGGCTTCATAAAAAACCTAGTGAACTTGAAACCTCACAGCCTCTAAATTATTGTAAATTGTTCTTCCACTCGAACTTTAAGAGCCTTAAATGGCTATTTAAGTTATGAAAATGAAAATTTTTATTTATATTCTAAAAACACAATCAAATCCAATTAAATTTGCGTGAAAACAAAATTCTATGATATTTTTACGTGAAATTTATTATTGTGAAAAATATTTTTTTTATATGGCAGTTTTTTTCACGAACATTTTACTATGCTTAAAGTTACTCAGAATCCTTGACACAATTTTGTATTTGCCTTTCGTGTTACACTGAATGCATTAAACTGAGACAATACCTTTCCTAGTCCTTCGCTTTATTGTTCTCTTTGCCTTATTGAATAGTTTTCTGTTCTCAGTTCTAAGTACCTTAAGTTTCAGTGCCTACCACGAACGACTATTCATCACATAGAAACTTTTAAGACTTGCACACTGACCGCCCTGCCTATCTCTGGGTCTGGAATATTTTACACAAAGCTACGGAGTTTAATCGTGTTAGCCTTTCTAGGATTTTTATAAAAAAAATCTATGCTTATAATGGTCAAAAAAATAACAGTATAACGAAAGTCAATACTTTTTTTTTTTTGTACAAATTTTCTATTATTTATTGAATCTTCACAGAATTAAAGTGAACTAACAATAATTGTTCAAATCTTAAAACTAAATAGTAACATTAAATCCAGCCAGTGCCAGACAATGAAACTCAATACTTGATGTCAAAGTTATGTCAATAATATCTTCCGAAATCTAACGTTTTATATTAGATATAACATGAAAGGGCATTATCCCAATTTCGGGTTTTTGGGATTATGGTAGTTGGAGCTATGACCCAAGCTCAGAAATAGGCTATTACCCTCATAAAATGTTCAAAGGTGTTTGGGGATACCTGAAAGTTTTTACCGAAAGTTTTTCGGATATAATCCCAAAACCGGATTTTAAGTAAAAAGTACCATATCTTTTATTATCCCTGATACAATAATTTTGTAGTTAAAAAAAACAAATTTGCAAAAAAAAAAATAAAATTGGAAAACGTTAGAGAAAACAGCAAAACCCAATGCTGATGGAAAAGGTAACCCTTAATAGTTTACAGTAAAACGTACATTATTTCTTGCAGGGATTTAAAATTAAATGTGCTGCTACTATACTTATATCCTGAATGAGACCACTGAATATGATGAACGTTTAAAATTGTTCTCAATAGAATTTACTCTCTTTAGCCTTACTTAAAATGTGATCAACTGTTATACACACAAACCATACGTTTTTTATTTTTTGAAAATGTTGAAATGTGTTTTTTTTAGTTGAGACCTTTTAAGTCATAATGGCCCTTTATTATCTGCTTTTAGACTTTTAATAGACTCACAGCTCACAGTGTGCGGTATGTTTATCCTTTTGTTAATTGTGATGTGATGAAATGGATGGCAGTAGAAGCGGTGGTGACTGCAGTCACTGTTGTTATTATTTCATTTCATCAGTTTTTGTTATTATAACTGCAAATGTTGTTGTCATTTTTGGCAAATTGTTGAGTTATTTCAATTCTTCCATCCTCAATAATAACATAAATACTTTGTATACTCTTTATGATGGAATATATCAATGAAGTTGTATTGGATTTTTGTATATTTTTTTTAAATCCTCATCATTCTGTCATTGAATGAAATACTGTTTTTGTTATTATTGCAGCAGTTTTTATATTAATTTTGGAAATTATCTAATATGCATATTTTTTTGTTCTTGATTATAATAATTTTCTTGAAAGCAACCCTAAACTAAAGTATGCTGCAATTAGAAATGATATTTAGTTATTGTCTAGAACTTTTTGCTTTTGCATTACTTCATGGCACAAATTTGAAATTATAGTCTGTGGGTTAATAATTCCAACTCTTAACGAAAGTCCGCAATCAGTAAAACCACCGAAGTGCTATTTAAATTTTTTAATATTTCTTCAGATTCGATTTCAGGAACCTAAATATTTCATGTATAATAGTCACATACTCCATTGGTTTTCTTAAAGGACTCATATAAACCATGAAAATGGGATTTCAACAGCAGCTTTATGAAAATATTCCTTGTATTTAAAATTTATTACAGGCTGCCAAAAACAAAACCTATCTTAAACTTATAACTACATTTAAAAGTTTTTCGTTACATTTCATATATAAAATTGCAAGTTACACTTATCGATAAAACACAAATTTTACGTAACAGCTTAAAATGTATTGAGGGTTTTACTACTCTAACCAAAAATAGTGTTGCATATATTCAGTGATTATTTTGAATAAAAATGATTTTCTATGAAGACTGAATACATTCATATGTGAAATATCTTTATCGATTTAAATTCTTGAGATACATACATATTTTGTTGCATTATGGTTTGAATTACTTACTTACTACTACTACCCCAGTTCGGGAGTAGGGTAGAAGGGCGAGGTTCCGCCACTGGGACTTAAATGTGACCGGCGATTTTCACTTTATTTAAGGGAGTTGTTGTTTATCATCATTCATCTCTATAAATATTACAGTTATACTTTACACGTAGCAATGGATAAAAGTGTTTTTGTGTTTTGCAAAAAAATAATTGAGAATTAGAACATCTCCTATAACTTTTTCATTTTGATACAGTAAAAAGTAAAAATCCAAAGAGCAGCTTGCAGAACAGCTTATATCGTATTAGCATAGATTCTAATTTTAAAATTTAAATTGTTTTTGGCAGCTCAGCTGTTTTCGTGTAACATGTTACTGTCAAACATGTTCAGTTTGGTCTATAACTTCATCAGGAATCGACTTACAAACGAACAACGCTTGCAGATTATTGAATTTTATTATAAAAAGTCATGCTCGGCAAAAAAGTGCATTGTGCTCTTCTTCCATATTATGGTCAGTTTTGGCGACTTTCTGAGGCGGCTATTCGGAATCTTGTGACTAAATTTCGCACCAAATTTACATTATTGGATATTAAACCACCAGCCTCGGTCAACATTCACATGAAATCATTTTTATACATTGAATTATATAGAACGTTCTATCGATTCAAATGAAGATTTCATAATTTCTCTAAATTTTATGTTTTTTTTTTTAATCAAATCCGAAAGCTCGTAAAAAATCACCCATTATGTTCTACAACCGGTTATTTTTCTATGGAGTTTATCCTAATAGTAACAGGTTCCTTTTCACCAAAGTAGAACACGTATCTTTATAACCAGTTCAAGAACCAGTTATAGACTACCAAGTGTCGCCAGCATAAAGTGGTATATTTACATAGACGTATACGTAATATTAATTTTTTATACGCAAATATACAACACAATTAATTAACAAAATTTTGTAATAGTATGCGTATAAGAATCAAAACTGTTTTCATTTTTACACAAACTTTTTTTGTTTGCGTGAGTTAGTTTTCGCAGGTGAATTTGTCGCTTTACAAAGTAATCTTAATATCAAAGCTAGTGATAACCGTCTATATACTTAAAGATTGATTTCATAAAAATACATATTTTCACATCATCTAAAATATTGATTTTTACAAACAATATTGAAAAAAATATTATATTCTACATTACGCTAATACTCACAACTAACAGTTATCGAAGATTTTATCATTTGCAACAGAAATCTAATAATAGTTTTGGTTTAATAAAAACTATCACTCTATCTAAAATATTAGTTTTTCCAACAAAATGTCACATTGTTTATCGATATTAGTGCAATCAACCATTAAATTCCACAATTTTGGTAATTATAATAAAATATTGTGATTATCAACCGAAATTTTAATTAATATAACAAAATTTTTGAATGTATTTGTTTGTGCTTCATATCTATTTTCCAAATTTGACAACAACTTAATGTGTCTGTGGTGCCGTGGGTAGAGACACAGCCTGCTAGTCTTAGGGTCCTGAGTTCAAGCACATAAATATTTTTATAAAATCTTTTTTAATATTTTTTTATTGATTAAAATTAAAAGACACAATTTACTTTCTGCTTTAATGTTATTTTTAAACAAAAAATATTAAAGTTTAAAATTTTTCTACAAAAAATTTTATTCAGTTTAGCCTAGAGGAAGGAAAAGCAATGGTATGATAATCCGTTCGCCCGTTCTGGCCCAGTTCGCAGAATAAAAATTTTTAAAATGAACTTTGTGGATTGCGTTTTTATTAGTAGAATATCTATTTGTATCAGAAACTACAACAGTATTAAAATTTAATAAAAATTATGGTACCTGGAACTGCAAAAATGCAGTTATAACTACAAATCTGTTTGTATAATGATGAAGGTCACAGCTCTCCGGAAAATGCATTACATTCGACTAGTGTCCAATAACTTTTTCTGTGTATTATCCATGATTGCACACCATTATAATTTTTCTTTTGAAAAAGGTTCATTATTTTTAACCAAGCCAAAATTAAATAAACTAAACTTAATGTTACCATTATGGAACATGATATTTTAGAATTTATCAGGTTCGAGATCATAATTAAATGTTACTAAGTACTTACATTTATAAATTATTCTTTACTATTCTTTACTATTTGTAACATTTAATTATGATCTCGAACCCGATAAATTCCAAAATATTAATTAAAACATAGAGATAGAAATAATATATACAAAAATTTACAGAAAACACTTGTTTTTTGGTAAATTTTACAGGCGATAAGCCCAAAGGTAATGTATGTATCCATTACTTTAGAAGTGATAAAGTAAGTGATTACTTACACTGTTATGAGGATGGGAAAAATAATGTTACTAGAAATTTATTTTCATAAAAAAAATGTATTGTATTAAAAAAAAAAACAATATTACATATATTTCAATCGTTATTAAATATAACGTAATAGGAATCGAACCTGGGAACTCTCGTTGCCAGCCGATAAATCTACCCATTGCGCTATCGACGCATATAACATAATATGTGGTTGCTTTGAAAGTAAATGAATAGTTGCGCTTTGTTTTTTCGTTCGTAATGTCGAAACGTACTCACATTACACTTTTCCTGACAAAATACACAAAGTAATCTCTATTGACCTACTTACCATTTATGATCCGCCAGCTAAGAATTAATCTAATTTTAAACAATTATAAACTTTATATAATGCTAAGCATTCTATTAATCCAAACTTAAAATTAAAAATCATACAGCTTTTGTGTATTTAACTTAAGTGCAGTAAATTTATTGTCATGTGTAACCTTAATAACACATAATGCAGAAGATTTTTCATTTTATTGTACTACTACTGCAAAAATTGCTAATCAAAAGCATTCAAGTGTATTGTAATTGTACCAATTTCTCGTTACTTCTTTTGCTTTGTTTTTGTGGGGATTTATATTTAAGATAATTTTTGTCTAGTAAAATCTTAAAATAAATCTCTATGAATTCTATAGTAATTTTTTTGATTGTAACAGTTTTTGATATTTTTTGCTTCTCTTATTACTTAACAGCTAAACCATAAGATGATCACCATGAATGTGCATGAGGTAAGTAGTTTTTATTTTTAAGTATTGCAACAAGAGGACGTGATGGGTTTTGATGAGTGGACCTCCTGGAGGTGAGAAAAAAAGAAATAAGTTTGAACAATACACACTTATCTCTTATAATGAAGTTCACTGATTTTTTTAATACACTGGAGGGATTACGAAATTTGTCTACACACTATATTGCTTTCAAATTCCTTAAAGAAATTATTCTTAAATTGCAATTGCCCGCATTATTTTTATAAAATTCTTTTTTTAACGACTAAGTTCAATTGTAAAGTTATTATGGTGGCAAAAAAGGGATGTTGTTAATGTCAAATTTTACATGTGACATGACTAGCATTGATATTCCTTTTTCTCATATTCACTCGTTGTATTATAAAAAATCCTAAACAGTTAACAAGTGTTATTTGAGATATAACTAATGGTTATTGAAGTTTATAGCTTTTTATTTTCAAGTTGGGATCTTTGGTATGTATTTTCAAAGAAATGACATTGTTTACTTGATGTATTGATGCTTTAAGTCCTTATAATTATTTAAAGACCACCATGCTTCAAGCAAGATGTGTGTTCTTATTCCAGAACATATAAAAAAAATTATAAATTTATCAAGAACAGTTTTTTAAGCAAATTATCATGTATTTACTTGTGTCTCATTACATCCTTGCTTAAAATTAAAATGCCGTGTGCTGCTTATTGTCCTTCATACTGTTATTCATCCTTTTGTTTATCTAATGAGTATGTTAATAACCCTCTTTGTTTAGTTTCAAAATCAAAGTTGTACAGATTTTCGACTTTAACAAACAATACCGCTGCATGCAAAATATAAATGCACCGACAAATAACGAAAATACATGTAAAATATGAAAATATTTAAATATCATTCTATGTAAAAACATTCGCCCACTAAAGTATGTTAAACCCTAGATTTTTATAAGTCTACAATATGCTACTAAATGCGTTTTTAGTCAAGCAAATTGCTGCGGACAAAGAATTTGCAAAAAAGAATAAGGAAGGTTTAAGAAAAACATAAAGACAAAACAGCTCAAATTGTACATTGTCTGTCTTACTGACTTATAAAAACAGCAACAAGTATGACATAAGCCACAATCATATGTTGGTACTGATTGTGAGAGATGAGAGTTAATGCCGTTCAATTATTGTGGGAAGGTAAACCAAAAAGAAACACTTGAAAAGTTTTATATTGATTGGTATTAAAATATTTAATATCTCCTCGAGAAATTTAATCAAACTATCACTAGACCGGTTCCGTAACATGATTTTATCTGGAAATTTTAAAGATTTTCGCTTACCGGTTCGAGGAAATTTTCCTCATAATTTAAATTAATAGACAAGTCAAAAAATACTGAATTCGGATGTACGGAATCTTTGAATACCCTCCACACATGTCCTACGAAAACAAGGATTTACAAAAGCATATGTATTGCATTAACTAACACATGTCTAAAAAATTATTTCAAAATTAAATCGATATGTTGGGTAAAATTATATTATAACATATAAATATGTTTGGTGTCCTCATTTATTTAATCTTGGGAGCACTTTCAGACATGTTTTTTAACTCCACATATACTCGTGCCTAACATATTTGTCTAAAACAATAAATTAGAAAGCTTTCTAAGAAGCAAACGTAAACATACAGGGTGGCGCAAAAATAACCTTCCGATGTTTTTTGGCTGTAATTTAAAAACAAAATGAAAAACTTTGATTCTTCTTGTGGATTATTTTTATTTGGTCTTTTAATTTTTTTTACATTAAGTCGAGAATATGATGTCATGTAAATGGCCGCCGCCACAGTTGATTGTCAT
This sequence comes from Eustalomyia histrio, assembly GCA_949748255.1. Taxonomy (NCBI): domain Eukaryota; kingdom Metazoa; phylum Arthropoda; class Insecta; order Diptera; family Anthomyiidae; genus Eustalomyia; species Eustalomyia histrio. Next base: position 132,793,609 of record OX456523.1, on the reverse strand, counting down.
TTGAGCCCTTTTTATGGAATTTTCCATCACTTTGGCCAAAACTTCCGGCGATAGGTCCTCACATTCTTGACGGATATTGTCTTTAAGAGCTGCAAGAGTCTGAGGCTTGTTGACATAAACCCGCGACTTCAAATAGCCCCACAAAAAGAAGTCTGGAGAGGTCAAATCAGGCGATCTTGCTGGCCAGTGCAAATCGCCAAAACGGGAGATTAGGCGCCCGGGAAACGCATCCTTCAGCATATCGGTTGTGGCACGTGCAGTGTGTGGCGTTGCACCGTCCTGTTGGAACCACATGTTTTCCAATCCCAATTCATCAAGTTGCGGAAAAAGAACTCGTTGATCATTGCTCTGTAGCGCTCACCATTCACAGTAACCGTTTGGCCCGCGACGTCTTCGAAGAGAAAAGGTCCGATGACTCCTCCAGCGAAAACAGCACACCATACAGTGACTTTGAGCGGGTGTAATGGCTCTTCGTGGGTTACACGCGGATTTTCAGTGCCCCAGAAGCGTAAATTTTGCTTATTTACGTACCCGCTAAGATGGAAATGGCCCTCATCACTCATGATTATTTTTGATGAAAAATCATCTTCATTATTGCTCAAATAAATAGTCACCAATATTCCGCATTCTGGAGCAGTGTAGCGTAACATTGTTTATTAACGTGTATTTTGCATGTGTTTACTACACAAATGTCAAAACAGAACTGACATTAGGGGCCTATTGCAAAATTTATAGCATTTTCTGATAGGAGGATTACTTTTGCGCCACCTTGTATGTGCACTTTGCGATTTAGTTAACCCAAAATTGTTAAATTAACCACTAAAAACAAAAATTAAAAAATATATTTTTTAGCTGCTAAAATTTTTAATTAAACAAATAAAAACTTTTGGGCTTGGTACAATTTGAAATAAAAGCAAGGCACATATTTCCATAGATTTCCTTAGCTGTTTGAAACTTGTTTAAAGCTCACTTATATCTCCGAATCTACCATATTACAAAAATTAAAAAATTTAATATGGTGCGAATTTAAATTCCCGTAAACTTTAATATATCACTATTACACTGTGTCCCAAAGTTTTATAAGATTTGATTTCGGCTTTTATGCATTAAATGACCAATGTACTATCATAATTTACTTAAAATTCTTACGAATCTAGACAAAATTGCAAAAAGGAATTATGAAATTTAGGCTTTCGCTTGAATATGAAATCCAAAACATGCCCATATATCTTAAACTCTTTGAGGCACAAAAGCACATTTAAGGTTCTAAATTCTTACAAAAAATATACTATATTATAAACCATATCATCCCCGAAAAAGACCATTTTCTATCAAACAGCATTAAGGTGTTAAATGTGTTTAGAAGCCTCAAAAAAGCGTATTTTTAAAGTTTTTTGTTTTTAAATATTTCAAATGATTTAACAGCGAGTCCCAATTTTTAACAAATTTTCACCACGTTTTGCCTCATAAAGTGATAAAAATATTAAATCTTTCATTCAAGCACTAGAAAATGTTATTTTGAAAAAGTGTGTAAAAGAAGATCGGTTCATAACATTTTGAGAAATCATGACTATTGACTTAAAAAAAGTTAAAAAAATGTAAGCTTACATTTGTCCCAGCAAAACTTTGGAAATGGGTGCGATGTACTCATGCATTTCCTTATAATGACGGCTTGTTGCATTTTGTATTGCATGATTTATAGACGTAAAATAATAACTAAAATATTTTGGAAAATCTATTTTTAGACTCATTACTTTATGTTTTTTTAAGCAAAAGGTTTTTGTGCAACTATTCATTTACATTTAAAGCAATCAAATGTTATATGCGTCAGTAGAGTTCTCTGCTGGCAACCAGAGTTCCCCGGTTCGATTTTCATCATGACCATATTAAATTTAATAACGTTTGTTATAATTTTTTCTTTTTTTTATTAAACAAAATAACAATATATATAACCTTGAGGCTCATTGCCTGTAAAATTCGCATAGTAATTTTCCTTAGAGTGTGTGATATATGTATAAGCATGTTCAAAACCATGAGTTATTTGTGGGTTGTTTGGTTCATAAGGAGGCTGAAGATGAACTGGTCGTTCGGGTCGTAAGTGTGCACTCCCTCTAGCGCAGATCATAACAATTTTTTCCATTTAATAAAAAACATTAATGTTTATTATTCGTTAGTAACATTAAATTTTGATCTCGAGCATGATAAAATTTAAATATATAATTAAAACAAATAGATCGAATAATAAACAAAATTTACATACAGAAACATAGACCACGATGTAATTTATAATCTAATATAATAAACAACACTCAAATATGTTGCGAAATAAAAAAAAATATTAGTATGCCAGATTCCCAATTCGTTCCCAGAAATGGAAACATTAACATTTGGAATGGATGCCTGTTAAAAGTAAAAATATATAATTAAAACAAATAGATCAAATAATATACAAAATTTACATTCATGCATTACTTTATACATTATTTAGTAATGTGTGGTTTTACTGGAGTATAATCATTGATTCCCGCAACATAAAGAAAAGAACCCACCTTTTGCTCTTGCCTGTGCCGAATACGAACCCTCCTAACTCCTTAAAAAAATAATACCACAAAAGTTGTCATAATTAAATTAATAAAAAATGTAAATGGGAATATATGTGAACTGTACTAAATAAGTGAAAGGAGTACCATAGTATAATTAAGGCTTTAATAGTACCACGAATAGTACTTAACCCACTAACAGGTAAGAGTGCCTCTAGGCTCTCTTCATAAAATGGGTCACAAATGCGTCAAATGAGTATTTTATAATTAGAAATCAGGCTATAACAATAGAAAACAAAATTTTCAAAAGTTTTTTCGAAAAATTTTTCGTGTGCAGTGAACGGTTTGGAAATAATAAAATTTTCAAAAATCTTAAAAACATACTCATGTTGTTTCAATACCGTTGATAATGAACACAAAGTAAGACTCAAGTTTTAGTTTTTACAATAAGTCCTTACATTGGTTTAAGGACACACATGATTCTCAAAGTACACCTTTGGCAAAAAGAATATATTTACCATTAGCAGCAAAGCGTTCAAATTTGAAGCAAAGGTACAAAAAACGAAATTCGCCACATCTCTTTTAGTACAATAATTTTTAGCCAAATTTGTAATTCAACTAGGTTAACATTAATAAAGATTTGCACTCAGTGTTTTGACATTTTAAATAAATATCAAAAAAAACCCTTACACAGTTAAATCTTAAGAACTGCGGATAAAATATTGCATTTAAAGTACTCGTAATTCTATATTCCAAGCTTTTAAATTTTGTTATAAATGTATAAAGAAATATTTAATAGTTTTTACATTAAGTTATTGATATCCATTAATATTAATATAAAAAAAAATTACAAAAGATATTGTTTATGTCGAAAGTCTGAGAAACCTTGCAATTAATTCTTAAATTATCTCCATGAATTCCTAAATATTTTATAAATGAAAGCTGAATGCTGTTAGAGATAAAAAGTTATAAAAAATAGCTTTCTATCTCTTTTGCGGATTGGTGGTTTTGTTTCGGCTCAGAGGTTTCTCCTTCCACTACCCAGGAATTTTCAACCTAACATTTACCTGATTGTGAGATAAACAGATATTATACTCGTGCTTACACACACATTTTGTTCTTTTCACATTTATGTTTGTTGGGTTATTTGAATTTAAATAAAAAATAAATAATTTAAATAAAAAAAAAAAAAAAATTATTTTAATCACAAAAACCAAAATTTTTAAAGCTATTCGTATCAGTATGAGTCGGCTTCAAATATGGGACTAACGCATTGATTGGACTAATAAATCGATGATTTCATTACAATTGCATTAATAAATAAACTTCATTATCATTGTTTGAATTAATGACAATGGATATGATTTCTATGATTAAGGACAATGGTTTTGAATTTCATTACCATTACTAATGCACCAATTAAAAAAAAAACATTAGAATTATTTTGTGTCAATATTGATTTATGCGAGTTAATATTAAGGAAGGGAATTCAGTGCCATACGAGTTGAAGTCGCGCGAAGTCGAAAGGCGATTTTCGCTTGTGAACAGCTCCTATAACGCCTGAAAAGGAAGGGTTTTTTGCATTGCATTGTAATTGGCGATGAAAAGTGGATTTATTACGACAACCCCAAGCACAAAAAGCCAGCATCCTTCGCAAGGCATGAATCTAATGCCCTGTATTTGGTGGAACCAGCGCGGCGTGATCTACCACGAACTGCTCGAATGAAACGATCACGGGTGAGCGCTATCTAACTCAACTTATGCGTTTGAGCCGCGCACTGAAACTAAGCGACCGGAATACAAAGAAAGGTACGCCAAAGTGATTTTCAGCATGACAACGCTAGGCCATATGTTGCAAGATCGGTCAAGCCCTGCTTGGCAATGCTGAAATGAGAGGTCCTACCCCACCCGCCGTACTCTCCAGACATCACTACTTGCTGGTCAAACTTCAATAGGTGAGAAGAGTTGGTGTTGGCACCTTGGGCACCAATTGGTACCAAATGTTCACGACGTGAACATTCTCCCCGCCTTTACGTATCTGAAAAAATCTTCGGGTTAGTTGAACAGTTCGCGCAATGCCAATATCTGCCGTTTATGGCATATAGGGGGCGTTGAAACTGTTAGGGTTACCATTGTTCACTGGCGTAAGCACTCCTTTTGACTTTTTCCTGTTCCGGTCGATGACACATGGTCTGTCCTAGCAGAAGTGCACTTCGTATGAATAATGCAAAAAATAGGTCGATGGGTGGATTGCCTCAAGAGGCGAGTCGTTCATATCGAAATTGCCACAAAGAATAAATAAAAAATTAAGTATTTTCAAAAAGCATAAATTGGAATCCACATTAAATAAAAACATACAAAGAACTCCCCCAATGAGAATTTAAATTTTGCTGAAATTTGGATATGTGGCTGAAAGTCCCTTATGTTTTTTTCTGCCCAATCTTAAATTTATAGGGTGAAAATCGTGAAACCAAGTTTGGCGGGTTTTTCTCTTCGTTATTGCTTCTAACGTATAAAACGTATTGAAAAAAATATTCCACTTGTGCATAAAAATTATTTAAAAGCTAAAAACAAAGAAGTTTAGAATGATTTAGGATAACAAGAGAAAGCAGATGGGTCCAATAAATTTATATTCTCCGTAGCAATACAAATCTTAGATAATTTTAAATGCTCGCTTAAAAGAGTTTCGATGTTAATATATATTTTGAATGTATTCTTTTAGAATTCTTTTACAAGTTCCTCAGAATAACAATGAAAGGAGTGATAACCAAAGGATCAATGACACTTATTTTTTCTGGATAGGGCAAAGTATAAAAATAATAGGGTTTAACTTTCCTCTACATATTTTAATAATTTTGTAAGCACCCTAAAATATGTTGTTTTTCTAACAAAGTTTTTGCAATTAAAACCTTCGTGAAAAATAATTTCACTATCTCCGGGAATTTCCGTTATGTTGAATAAATATGATTCCCGGATATTTCAAAATGCCGGTAATTTAAAACCCCTATATGGAAAGGACTTTTACATGGTGCATTAATAGGAGGTGGCAATCGAATTGAAAAAAGTATTTTGATTACTACAACCAATAATTCGATTGGTACTTCATACTCAATTGTGATTGTAACACTCGCGCGTGCATGAGCAAATATCTTGTAGGGAAGGGTCTAATGCGGTTTGATCCCAATAAACATAAGATTGGACCGCTTTATTAGGTTGTCCATTATCCTCGAATATCATCAAGATCGGGGAAGCACATGGAAATACCTTACATTAAAAATGTTGCTGAATATCTATACTATGTTCAAATAATTATGTCATTGATTCCATTAAAAAAATTACCGCATATTGATGGCGTCGTCAAGCACATCCCTCCCGATAGTCGAACGAGATGACTCCTTAGCTAACACCGAAAATCAATTTGTAAGCCAAATTCCTTCCACTGCAATCACAAGTTTGTTTTTAGGTGACTATCTAAAAGAAAATAATTTCTCTTTTTATAGGGATGATCTAAAAAAGACTGGGTTTGAGTTGTGTTGAGGTAAGGTGGCTTGGGTTGGACAAACACAAAAGCAAGTCAATGCTACTCAGACTAAAAATTGTCCATTGTACTTTTTGCGTTGAGTCAAAAAGAAAAAAAGATTGGGTCACAAACTGTATTATAAAGAGAAATGAGATCTCAGTTTTAACGGACCACCGAAAAGTGTTACATTTTCAAGATCAGTGTGATCATGCCAATTTTGAGCATCAGTATCTGAATCGAGATGAACATTTTTTATGTTGGTACCAGCCGTCAATAAATGTTATTTTGAATTTAATTTGTAGCATTGATTTATACAATTCTTTTCAAGCTTCGACTTGTCCTTTTCAGCAAACCTTCCCTTTTTTCAAAGTCGTATACGGAATTTAGTTTCCTTATCTGTCGGTAGATTGAGTAAATCTCTCGATCTCTGATAAACCAAAATTGAGTATTATATGTTGACAGATCCAGCCTACAAACATGTAGTACATCTTGCCTTTGTTTTTGACTTTTGCCGTTACAGAAAGAACACAAGCCAAAGTTTAATCTAAGTAAAACTACAGGTACGTAAAATCCAAATGATCTTTTAAACAAGAATTTACGAAATAAGAGAGAGCGAATTAGAGAGTAACTAAAAAAAATATCAGGATCAAAGGGATATTAAAATATGCATGAATTTAAACAAAAGATGTACAAAATATTAGTAACAAAAGGGCAGGATAATGTTTTGGCTAAAAGACATTTTCCTTTATATTGTATATTTGAAAACAAAAACAGCCAGTGCAGGAAGGAAAAGCAAAGTAGAAATCGCAGTGTGTTTATGCAAAGAAAAACCATGATGTGGCTTTAACTGTTTAGCAAAAGGGTAATCCTGCCCATTAAAACCTATTTGCATGGACGGCGTTTTGTTTTACTAGGTAATTGCCAAAGGATAATAAGAAAATTATCCATGCCCCTTTTACATGAAGAACGGATCAATAATAGGGATCACCGGAAGACTGAGCAGATGAGCCATGGATGTAACTAAACTCTAAAATGAACTAAATTACAACAAACAAAAAGGTCAAAATCACACCATTTACAGTTTAATTTCAAAAATGTTAAAGAATATTTTAATATTGTGTAATAATGTTTTTAAATTATCCAAAAATATTTTAAAATTAACCAAAAGTTATTTTAAATTGTAAAATAAAATTACTAAAATTGTTTAGAACACTTAAAATTTATATAAAAATGTTTCAAATTTGTTGAAGTTGCCCATTTTTTAAACTTCTCCACAATGTGTAAAAATTCTCAAAATATTATTTAAAATTAGGTAAAAAAACGTTTATATATGTATGTTTATGTGCGTTTTAAAATTGTAGAAAATTAATTTAAAAATTTCCGAAATGTATTTAAAAATTTTCCAAATACATTTGTATTTAAAGTGGAGTACACGCTTTTAATAAAATTGATAATTTTTTTTGAAAATCAACGAATCAAAACATTTTGTTTTAAAATTCTATGTTCTGATTGGTAGATTTTAAAAAAATTTATCAACTATAATCAAAGTATGTACTCCACTTAAGAAAATCCGTTTTTGTATTTTAAAATTTATTTAATTTGTATTTCAAATTTATACAAATGCATTATAAATAATTCGCTTTGTATTTGTAATTGCCTAATTGTATTTTAGAAATTTTGAATAAAATATATTTAAAAAATTGCATTTCGTTAGCTAAAATGCAAAAGGGCGTAACTTCCCAGTTTTGGCTAAAATATAGTCATACACAAAATTTCTGACTTCTACGATTAAAAATAAGAGTTTTATGAATAAGTCGAATCTGAGAAGTTTTTAATTTTTCAAGTTTTTTGGTTGCCCTGTACAAATTTAAAATGGGCTTGAGTGATTATAATCAAAATTGTCTGATTTATTTACGAATTTCTTAAATTGCCTATTGGGGTTTTTTGCTTCTCCCGTAAAAAAAAATTAAAATGTTACTTAAGCCCTTTTGCATTTCAGCTAACGATTTGTATTTCAGAACTGACTGAATGTATCTAATAAAATTTTAATTACATTTTAATTTTGCCTAATTGCAAAGGGTGTCCCAAGAAGAACGCAATTTTTAAATCTGGCAACATTCGAAGTGTCATTGTTTGACATTTGAACAATTGTTATTGTTTGCTAGTAGAAGGTACGAGGTTAGTAATGTATGGAGCGCTACACGAATGAACAACGCATTCTCATTGTGAAATTGTTTTACCAAAATGGTGAAAGTTATGCGGCTACAGTTCGCAAATTGCGATCAATTTGGGGTCTCAATAATGCTCCAAAAGAGTCAACTGTAAAGAGATTAATGGATAAATTTGCCGAAACTGGGTCTGTTAGTGATGTAAAGACAACAACGCGCCATCGACCAGGTCGATCGACCGAAAATGTCGCAGCTGTACGTGATGATGTCGCTCAAACCCCATCCACCTCAATTCGACACCGAGCTCAGCAAATTGGTGTCTCCAAATCCACTTTGCAGCGAATTTTGACGAAAGATTTGCATCTTCATGCATACAAAGTTCAATTGACTCAGGAACTGAAGCCAGCTGACCATGGACAGCGAAGGGAGTTCGTTAATTGGGTATTGGAGAGACAACATGAAAATGCTCATTTTGCCGATAAAATCATCTTCAGTGACGAGGCCCATTTTCATCTTGATGGCTTCGTCAATAGGCAGAACTGTCGCATTTGGGGTGAGGAAAATCCTCGAGTGATTCACGAGAAGCAAATGCATCCTCAACGTGTCACTTTGTAGTGTGGTTTTTGGGCTGGAGGAATCATTGGACCTTTTTTTTATGAAAATGAGGCAGGTCAAGCGCAAACAGTCAATGGTGTTCGGTATCGTGAAATGATAACCAGTTTTTTCTTGCCTAGAATTGAAGAAATGAATGTGGAGGGCATGTGGTTCCAACAAGACGGCGCCACATGTCATAAAGCCAGATAAACAATTTAATTGCTGCATCAGTCATTTCCCGGTCGTGTTATTTCGCGTTTTGGAGATCAGAATTGGCCGCCTAGATCGTGCCATTTAACACCATTAGATGTTTTTCTTTGGGGTTTTTTGAAGTCGATGGTTTACGCGAATAAGCCGACGACGACTCAAGATTTAAAAGAGGAAATTGGACGCTGCATTAATGAAATACCGCAGCATTCATGCAAAACGGTCATTGAAAATTTCATTAAAAGATCGCGTGCATGCCAGCAAAGCCGCGGCGGCCATCTGCACGATATGTTGTTCCATACATAACCTCATTCTGTCTACTTTACGATATAATAAAGTTTCACATTTTTTTTAAATATCTGTGTTTCATTTAAAATTTAAAAATTGCGTTCTTCTTGGGACAGCCTTTATTTCAGAAATTTCTACTTGCATTTTAAAAGTGATTTTACAAAAAAAAAATATAGAAATTATCAGACATAAATATTTACAAATATGAGGGATATTACATAACTTTAAACAATATTTGTACAATTTTAAATAAATGTTGGAGAAGTTTAAACATTTTTGAACAACTTTTAAACATTTTTCGACAATTTTAAGAAATTTTTGGATATATTTTATTTGGATAATTTGAATAGAATTTGGAAATTTTTATGCATTTTTTTTGACAATTTTGAAACATTTTTGGACATTTTAAAATAATGTTTGGATAATTTTCAAAGATGATTGAATAATTTTTAAACATTTTTGCAGTTTTAAAATATTTTTGAAACAAAACTGTAAATGGTGTAGAGGCCAGAGAGGCAAAGGCAACTTTAACAAATACACCTGCTCTGTGCAAACAAAAACTTAACTTATACCCTGCCACACATAGGATTAACAAAATATTATCCGTAATTTTTAAAGAACTTACGCGAGTTTAGTTAATCGTACCTAACTACAATATGCGCAGGTAAATACCTCTTTGTGTATGTACTTCAAACATAGGTTCTTCTTCATTGGCATTACTTAATCCTTCCCTCGCAAAATGGTTTAACAATATGTAAGATAGTTTTTCTTCTCCATCCGTTTTCGACTATAATAAATTAAACGATTTATGTTTATAATCTCCTATAAGCTGCATTTCTTAAATCTTCAACCTTTATGGTTTAAGAATGAAAATCAGTAGCTTTTACTAAACAAACTACTTCGTTCATAAAACACCAGTTTAAATATTTCAGTGACAGATTAATTTTTTGAGGTTTACCGCGTACACACCCACCGCCGTTAGTCGCGCGTCTTTTTTTAGCTTACACAAATTTCAAGTGATTGTTTTATTTTAAACATTTTACAATCCAAATATTTTCACCATACCTTGTTGACTGTACGATTCTTAAAAATGTTAATGTAAAAACTAAATTTACCTGTTAACACAAAAAGTCGAAGTGTATAATTTAAAGGATTTGAACACCTATTTCTTAAACAAATTTTCCAAATATAATTTTCTTTCTTCGGCCGGCTCCAAGAATAACACGGTTTAACACAAAAAATGCATCGTTCATGCGATAAATTCTGATAGATTTTAGGATGTATATCACGAATGTGAACACCAATTTTAAAAATTTTCGCAAATTTAAAGTCTAACGAAAAACAAGTGTTTTTTTTTTGAATTTTTTTATTATTATCAATAAAAGTGAAAACTTCACCTAGTTTTGTAATTTGAAAATTTTCTTATTTATTTGTATACCTGAGAAAATTTCGGCTAATTTTTAATATGGTTTTAATTTACAAAATATTAAAAAAATTAGAAAATATAAGTATAAAGTTGAAAATGACATAAACCACTGATTGCTGAATTTTTTAATTATAGTCACTTTTTGTAAGACAAGGGATTCCAATCGTTTGAAGAAAACTACTTATTGGACCCGTTTCTTATCGTTAATGCCAATATTTTGTTTAAAACCAAAAAACTGTAAGAACATCTTAAAAATTCACAGATTTTTTACTGTCAATTATAATATATAACAATGCTCAATGTCACCTTTTTGATACAGATAAGTGTTTTTACATTGCCGCCCTAGTTGAAAAGAAGATTTTAAAATTTTTATTTTTTAAATATATCAAACAATTTGTCATATCAAAGATACATATTTAATAGGTACTTAAAATTTTTTTTTAAATTCACACATAAGTACCTCATTTCGCTTGACCTCTCAAAAAAAGTTCTCTCGGCGTAGGCAGGCTAACTCATGACTTGTTCATCAAAAATTAAAAAAAAAAAACAAATTTTTTCTGTTATTAGATATATAAAGCTTGTTCTTGTACGAAGGAAAAATTAAAAATTGAAATTAGAAATTTTGGCGGAGTGGTAAACAACAAGTCCCATTTCTTGGTTAAACTTTTACAACGTATTGCATCATAACTTTTTGAGAAATTATGACCACTGGCTTCGTGAAAAGCATGATTGAAGTTAAATAAAAAGTTTGTAGAATCATCAATTCCGGCACCAGAAAGTCAAGAACTTGCTGCAGCAACAATATCCAGGGTGTCCTTTTAATCTTGCCTGTGGTGACTACGAATTTTCAAACCCTTAAAGGGATAATTTAAATATTTATAAATAAGCTTTTTAGCCGGAAGGAATATTGATTATTAATTTAACATAATTTTTCCATTTCATCTATATTTTTATAAATTTTAAGTATTTTTTTATTTACTAACAAAAATCATAATGTGCAAATCTTCCTAGTTGTGTACTATAGATTAAAAAAATAAATAATAATAAAATAATAATACTAATAATATTTTACTAGCTTTTTTTAATTACAACACTTAATTTAAAAAATACTTTTTTTATAAATTTATTTGTTTTTTTTTTTGTGGTCCGATCCTCAGTAAAATTTGAACCTACATGAGAGCGTACAACAAGCCGACTTTCGGCCTTGAGTGTATGTCCTATTTTTGGATATGAGTCGGTTGAGAAAAATATCTTCACTTCGGTTTTTCTTTTTCAACCTAACCTAGTAATTTTTTCTAAGTGACCTTCAAACGTTTTTTTTAATATTAACTGTAGAATATATTTTTTTTAACAAAATTACTAAAGTTTGCGATTTTTCAGTATCATAAATATAACCTAGACAAAACTACTTCATCAATACAAAATATTTGAGTTCTTTTTTTGTTCCAAAAAGTTTGAAAATTTTAAAACCACTTAAATATTTGTGACAAAGTTGCTAGACTTTGCATACAAAACAAAAATCATTTCAAACATTCGGTAGCAGAGTTATTAAAAAAACTTTTGTATATTAAGTGTTAATCATAAAAATTATTACCTTCTTTTGTGGTAAAAACACAGCATTCAATTTAACAATAGTTGTGTACAGCAAATATTTTTACAACCCCTATTGTTTCAAACGATCATACAGACGTGCTGTGCAACATTATAAATTAAACTTACAAAGGACGAATATTTAAAACAAACAATATCCTGGGAGCGTAAAAGTTTAAAGCAAACTTTGTTCAATATCAAACTATAGAAATAAAACTAAATTTTAAAGTGGCACTTTTGATTAAGAACACTATGAGGTTCACCAAAAAAAACACACAAAACTTCAAGTGCTGAATATGAACACATACTCAATAAAAATCATACAACATGCCAAAAGAGCGCTGATACATACAGCCACATTTACAATAACATAACGTTACATTTGCGCAATTGTCGCCAGAAATTGTATTTGTGGTTTGACAGCGTAAGTTGCATGTATTGGGAAAAGCTTCAATAAATATTTTTTTTAGGGTTTGGTTTTTGTTAAAGTCGATTTGTTACATTTTTCAAGTGCTTATACTGGCATCATTGTAAACTTAATTTTATTTTCCTTGTTTGCCATTGTTTGGTAAAACCACTTCAAAAGTTTACAATTCAATTGGAAATAAATTCTACTAGAAATAAGTTGTGTGTGTGAACTTTACCAATTTTTAAGTACCAAGGAATTTGCTATAATTTTTACGTGTACATCGATTTTCCTTTAAAATATCGAAACATGTGTTGTTGTAGTAGTGAGTCCTCTTATTAGGGAGGATTATGATGTTGATGATTACATTGAATTCACTATAGAATTACTCATATTTTGACATATGGCCTCGTTTATTATAAAAAAGTTTGGTTGATATTTAAAGGAAGGTGTTTTGTTAGTTGTTACATTACAATGATGATTATGGTGATGATCGCAACGACCTTCTGTTGCAGTAGAATTGTTTTTTCCCACTTTTGTTATATTTTCACCACTTTTTTCTTTGCTGTTTTTTGAAATTGAAAATCAACCTCTCTATTTAGTTTAATATACACAACCTTTGATGATGATATTATTTGATGTTTGATTGCTTTAAAAATGACGCTGCGGGATTTTATTAGTATCGTTGATAAACATTTTCCCAGGATTCCCACCGTATGATGCTTAATGATATTGCGTGTCACAGTGATGTTTATTACAACAAAATATGTTTGTAATATAATTTAATGATCATTTCCATTCAGGTGACATCATCTGATGTAGTAATTACGGTTGGTAGAAGAAGAATTTTGTTAAATATTTGTTTAAATGACAAATATGTAAATGTTTTTGTTACAAAAGCACCTGCTAACTTATTTTACCAGAGGCTAAAAAGTTTACAACTTTTTGTGGGGGGAGTTGAATTAAAATTTTAAATTTCAAACACGTGTAATTTACTAAAGAGAAATACCGGAAATAAAAACATTAATTTCACTATTACATATGTACAATTTCACTGTAACTGTTTAATTAAAGGACAACAAGTTTTTTAGTTAAAAATCATGTTTGAAAGGTCAATATAAAAGGTATTAGGATTCTAAGACAAGTAGAATTTTTTGTATTATTACACTTAAAATAGTTTGTAAGTTAAAATAACAGAAAATACCATTTACAAGAAATGATATTTCATTGAAAACCAGTCTACTTAATTTTTATTTAAATCAAATGCCTTTTGATATTATTTTTTAATATTGTTTAACCAACTGAGACATCCGTAAGAAACAAATGATTAATCAGTTAAAATAAGTGTTAAAGTTTTACCCACAAATTCCTTAAAAATAAATGATTTAATCATTTATTTTAAATTGTTTCCGTTTTTATATTTTTTGTTTATTTTTTAATCTACAAAATGTACATACACTCAGAAAAAAAGTTTGTAAAAATATTTGTAAACGATTTTCATTCCACTTTACTATTTTTGTACTTATTTCTAGTAAAAAATTATTATTTAGTAAATTTTTTTGCTATTTATATTTTACAAATAACAGAAAATTTCCCGAATATTTACAAACTTTTGTTGCTTATTTCAGAAATTATTTTACAAATTTTTTAATACCGATTTGCTAAAATTATCCAAAAAATTTACTAATTTTAAAAAAGTGGATATTGAAAGAAATGTTATTCCTAATAATTAAAACTCATAGATACAAACTTAAATTGCCTTAAAATGTTACATAGGTTGAAAAACGGGATCGGAAGTGAAGATACTTTTCACAACCGACTCATGTCCAAAAAAAGAATATCCACTTAATATAGCACTAAAAACTTTTTTAGTTTTAAAAATCAAATAAAAATTGACCTTAAAATTCAAAAAATTTACTAAAAATATTTTCAAAACAAAAATTAGCAAACGAAAACAAAATGATAAATTCGATTATGGTTTTAATATTTTTTAGCCTTTGATATTGTTTTTTTTTTTAGTTTTGTCCAAATTATTTTTTGAAACAAATAAATAAAATAAAAAAATGTTGCTCGATAAAAAAAATATGAATTTATATATTCGAATTCGTAAGGCAATTTCAGAAATGTGCAGCTTTCCCATTAGAGGATCTGGTCTGTTTTCGCTACAATGAGCCGATAGCCTTTGTTGATAATGCTCTGTTAGGGTATTAGGATATAATTTGTAATTATATCATAAATATAAATAAAATAATAAATAAAGTGTAACAAGTATATCTAAAAATATTTGATTTAATTTTGACATTTTAATATTTTTTTATAAATTAAAATGTTTTTATATTTTAGAATTCAGTGAGTTTACAGCAATTTACTAAAATTTATTAGCGCTTACTTTGTTGGTATACTAATTTGGTTGTACTAATATGAATAATATTAAATAATTTTTTTGCTGATTTTAGCAAACCGATTTTAAATTCCATTTTACATAAAGTTTACTAAAATTTAGTAGCGGCTACCAATTATTTCAATGTACTACATGTCAGCAGACATGTGTTGCTAAGATTAAAAAAAAAAAACCGTTGGGCTTAAATTAGCGAAATTTCCCGTAATAACAGCAAAATTTTTAGTTGCAATTACAGACTTTTTTTGGTGAGTGTAAACCTATATACACTTTTTGTGTAAATGTGTTTATGTATGTGTGTATTTATAAAGTTATTGTAATTTGAATTCAAATAATTTTGCATATAAGCAAACAATTTAAATAAAAACCAACTTGAAATTTTTTGAATATATATTTTTTTGAAACAGACAACAAACAAAATTTAAATTTGTAATAACTGTTACGAACACAAATAAACCACAAATTTCCGTTTTGTGGGTAAATTTTTATTACATTTCAAAAAAATAAAAAAAAAAAAATGAAACTGAAAAAATTGGTAAATCATTTCGAACAAATGTATAAAAAAGTTAATATAGATATTTCTTTGAAAAATAAATATATGTTCCTTTATTTTTAAATGGAACAGAAAACTTTTTACAAACAGTAAACTACATAATATTCTGAGTGTACAAATATATATTAAATTATAACAAATCCTTAAAATAAAGGCAGACACACTTTGTGTGTGTTTTAATAGTTTTGATCATCGCACTGTGGACCCAAATCCATTTTTTGGAATAACTGAAATAATATTGTGCCAGCCGAAACAAGATTTGAAAACCGAACGGTTAAATACATCTTCAGTTGGTAAAATAATATAATTTACAGGGTTAAGGATAAGTTGGCTTGTAAGGTTGCTTTTCTCACTGGAAGACCATTTATAAAAAAGCGGCCACGCCTGTGATCCAACTAATAATTTATGGAGGTTATTTATTTGTCCCTTTCAGGGTTATTTTTCATAAAAATTAGAGTGCATCTTTCCTTGCTAGTTCACAAATTAAAATTCAGTCCGTAAATTAAAAATTTGTGTAATCCCTATTAATTTTAAATAAATAAATAAAAAATAATAAAAAAGCAAATAATGAAAGGATTTAACACAATTTATAATTGTTTCCCAATATTTCAGTTTTTGTTTCAACAATATTATTACTAGACACATGATCTACCATTTTGATACATCTTTTTTTTATTAAATGACTTCCTTACCTTGATTTTGTCGACGTCAACAATCATAATGGCAAAACAACAATTTCACCCTACTTTAAGGGTGATAAAATGCAAAGATAGCTAAAACATCAGCAACTCAAAAAATCTTTATAATTTGAATCATTACAAACAAAAGAAGGGATAATATGGGTGCTACAAAATAATAAGTAGAGGAAACAGTGCAAAAAATATAATAACAAAATCGTTTATGCCTTATGGCACCATATTCTCAGATAAGTACTTCTAATTTAATTGAAATCAGTTTTGGGTTTTTTGCACGAAATCAAAAAATTGTGAAATAATGAAATTCCAAAGATACTTTTGAATAGATCTTACGAAGCATTATTAATTTGTTGAAAACAGCGATGGTTAAAATCATAGTTTTTCGTTGAACGAATTGCGTTTTAATTAAGTTACAGTGGAATTAACAAATATTTATGTTTATTATTTTTACCATTTTTAACCACTGGTAAAAATATTTTTTTATTAACATATCTAAGTTTTACAAAAGTATTTCTTCTATCCAAGACTCACAAATATTTTCTACTCACTTTAATGGATTAAGAAATCGTGCGAATTTTCCAACGAAAATATATATGATTAATGAATTTTTCACCTAACAAAAATATTTGCACGTTGAACGGCTAAGGTTCATCAATTGATCCAGAATTTCTCAAAACTACATTTTGAACTTCGTCTCATACTGAACCTCAAAATAGTATGTTGTTTCGTTTTTTTCGGTTTAAACTTTGTATCGAATTTGAAAGTTGAAAACTTGAAGAAAATTAATATACGTATTTTGGGGTACGGTATGAACGTATTATAAATTTGAATCCGCATGAATAATCAAGATTTAAAAAAAAAAAAATTGTAATAATCTTCTTAATTATTTTTAAGCTTTTTAAAAAATTCTGTAATTGAAATTTTTGTATTAATAAGTGGTAACCTTGCAATGATAAACATTTTTTTTTTATTTGTGGTTGTAGCCAAACTTTTATGCTAACATATGCTTTTACTGCGGTGTTATATCAATACCGATCAGAATATTTTGATTTCTAAGCAGTGTCTTATGATATTCGGATAGGGGCCAGTCTACAATTTGTTAAGATTTGTTATTTTAGCACATTTAAGCCGAGTTTTTGGCATGTGAGTTAAACTTGGTTTAGTTAAACCGAAAACGAATTTTGTCTGTCATTTCCATGTTTATTAACAAAAAATTTGTCGGAACAACAAATAAATTAAAACAAATTTCAAAATCAGTATTCAAGTTACAAAGTGCGACAAACCGAGTTTAAAGATAATCGGCCTTAGTTCCTTAAATAAATCAATGACATGAATTTAAATACATATATAAAACGTTACTTTCTCATTATAAGTATATGGATATATGTATAATACAATACGAATGTCTCATTATTTTTATCTTCTGAATAATTTATTACATAACAGAATATAAATCACTCATTACTTTAAAGCATGGAGTAACCGAAACGATGCGGTTATCGGTAATGGTAACGCTATTTTCTATTATTTACGGGTAAAGACTTTTGAATTATTTCGGTAACGGTATTTTAACTATAACGATATTTTACTTTTTTCGGTAATGGTATTTCAAGGGAAATGGTTCTAAATTATTTCGGTAGCGGTATTTTAGCGATAACGGTATTTTAGTTATTTCGGTAACGTTATTTTAAGGGTAACGTTATTTTAGTTATTTCGGTATCGATATTTTAAGGATAACGGAAGTTTCAATGCACACTGATATATTTAACCCCTTCATGATCAGACTTTGGGAAGATATATATATGCACAGCGAATATCTTTTCGGATCTTGTTACTTCACATCGGCCCCTGGTTAAAATATTCAGAACTATCGACAACAATTTTGACATAATGCACCACACAAGGTCCCTTATTTTTATATTGGTAAGAATTAAGGAGATATAGAATTAAAATTTTTTTAGAACTCAGAATCCTCATTTAATTATACCTACAATCTTTTAAATAGTTTTATTTAAAAGTTGGAATAAGCTAGAGTTGTACAAATGCTAAGAATTTGGATAGTGAGTATGCAATACCAACCGTTTTTTCGAGAACAATATAAGTAAAGTACATAAATAATCCCGGAGTTGTATTTTTCTTTATATAAACCTAATTTTGACCCGAAAACATTATTAAATGATAACCCTGTTTTTTGAGTCTGAAAGTACAACCCTGTGTATAGTATAGGTTGAAAAAGTATTGAATAGGATCGAGTCAAAACTTTATTTTTATTTATTCATGTTTTATTTACAAGTTTATTTACATCTTATCAACTAGATATAACAACAAATAACATAATTGAATCAAAAGAAATTAACAACATGTTTTTGTTTAAAATGTTTTAAAGGTAAAAGAGGGGACAAAATCTTAATATGAGTGTACAGAATTCAAATATTATTAGAAAATTTTTATGTTTATAGAAAGGTTATTCTAGATAATAGTCCTCTATAAACATATTATTTTCAATTTGGTAATTTTCAAATAATTTCACGCAAAATCTATGCATTCTCTTTTAGGGTTTCCTGAAGTCGAAAGTATCTGTGCTGCAGAGTCATTGAAAATTTGGCCACTCGGATCCGTGCCACCGTAAAAAGCTGCGGCGGACATTTAAACGATGTTATATTCCATACATAATGGCATGCATGGGTCTTTCAAATAAAAAAAGAATTTCGTTATTACCTCACACATAGTGGCTTGTTTTATTCAATTTCAACATCTACCCACCCTTTGTAAAAAAAAAACCCCTTTATTTTTATAAGCATTCCTATAGGGATACTTTTGGGTGATAGGGTAAATTGAGGAAGTTTATGGGACATTTTATGGAAAATTTTTAAAAAAGACCTACTGTATCGGTATTTTATGGGTAAGGCTATTTTCAATTATTTTGGTAATGGTATTTTAAGGGTAATGAGATGCCAGTTATTTTGTTAACGTTGTTTTACGGGTACCATTTTTAATTATTTCGGCAATGGTATTTTACGGGTAACGACTACTTTTTGGGGTAATAATTTTCCATTTATTTCCGCAACGGTATTTTAGGATAACGATAGCCAGTGGAAAGAGTTTTGAATCGATAACGGTATTTTGGCAGAATTGCCTGCCAACCCTGTTTTAAAACCATTATTTTTTAACTTTCAAATAAGTTTTAATGCGTCACAATTCTTGGAAGATATAACTAAAGGTTTCAAAGTAAAGCAAAAGGTAAAGAAAGCCTTTACCTTTAGTCCAAGTTGAATAGTCTGAGTCAATTTAGACGTGTCTTAGTTATAAGTCTATTCCTGTGTAAAAATGCCAATTGGAATCAGAAGCAATAGTGTCGAAATAGTCAGGTAATGATATGTTAAGGGCACCTGTAATACATACTCAATCCCACGAAACGTTGAGGTAGTAGTAAATCTAAATTAATTTAAAGTGCGGAAAACATTGTATTTTTTGTTATACATTTAACTTATCGTAAAAACAAAATATGTATGTATAAAAAATTCCTGCTGAATAAACACAGTCACAATCATCGTTTAAAACTCTAAATAATTGAAACCAATTAGTTTTGAAAAACCTTTTAATTGTGTTTACAATACCAGCTTAACAATAATAAGACAGTAGTTAGAGAAAAGTAAAGGTTAAAGTGAATACAGATGGTATTATGTTGGAATAAATAAACAAATTTACGGTAAACGATCATAAGCAAAATAGAGGAAGGTAAAATTGAAACTTGTTTTTTAAGCCACATAGTAAAATGTTAAATACTTCTTTATTTTCCTTCAATAATATACAACCAATGGCCAATAATCCTTGATGCTTACACAAACTATTGAAATGCATTTGAAATCATTTTGCAAACGACCAAGAATTTTAACAATAAAGTAAAGAATTCTTTAAGAATGAAAAAGATGTATATTTTCAAAAGAAAATTTGATTTTATCTGACAGTTGTTGATGTTTTTGTTACCATGTGAAAACCGCCTGTCAAAACTTCTTTTTCTTCTAATAGATGTTTTAGTGCAATTTTTTATATCTGATCCTTTTTTTGTAAAAATGACTTGAAATTAAAAAGTGAAAACATTAAAATAAAATAAATAATATTTACGCATGCGTTACTTTGCTGAATTCATTGTTGTTTGCATTTTGTAAGAACAGGAAATATTAACAGTTCTTTGCGTAATACTAGCTAAGAAAAATTTTAAATATTATTTCAAAATTTGCCAAATTGTTACCAAAGAATTCTCATTATTTACTTGTTACATGTTTTTCTATTCTTTTGTTGGCAATTATTATAGAAAACCACATTACAACAAATAATTTACAATATTTTGTATTTCTATTGAGATTTTTGTTTGATTTTCGACAACAGTTAATTGCATCTTAATATAAGAACAATATAAACAAACAAATTTCGATAATCCAATTTTGAAGCATATAAATAATATTGCGAATGTTGACGTAATAAGCCGGATATTCTCAATGTTTCTAAAGATATATTATAGTAGGATTTTATGTCAATCAGAGCGACGGGAACTTAATTGATGCGATGTTCATTTTGTGACAATTTTTGAATTGTTCTCATACAATTGAAGGATTCAAAATAATTAAAAACAAAAATTCCCTCCAATATTTGTAATTAAACATTGACATAGTTTAACTAAAAAGATGCCAACAAATAAGATGTAGGATAGTAAAACGTTGCATATATGTCACATATATGTGTTAAGCTTATACCAAGAAGCCATAAAAAGAAACTATAACTCCTCTCTTGATGTACCCCATTTTATATCATTTAGCAATATTTTGATAACTTTAAATACGAGTGCACCTAATTAACACTAAACATAACAAAAAAAGTATACATAATTTTGCATTTCCTTAACTACAGAACGCTTTATATGGGCGTTAATAGGAAAGGAGTCGGGCATTTTGCACATACATAATATACACAAGCATTCTGTTCCAATACAGGTTGTCAAAGTTTACTACATGGGCATAAAATTTATTTATGAGATTTTACTTTTACAAAATTGATCGATTTGAAATATTTCATTATAAAAATATTAAAAATTGGAGCAAATTGGTTCAATTTTGAATCTTAAACAAAAAAAAAAAAGAGAAAATGCACTCAAACAAAAGACATGAACTAAAATGTAATCAAAAATTTCCTTCAAAATAGTTTATAAATTGTCCTCAATTTAAGTAAAATTTTATTAAAACTTAGAAAAATTTTCTTAAAAAGAATAAAAATTCCTAAGTTTGAGGAAAAACGAAATAGTTTATAAATTCAGAAATAGTTCATATTTTTCCTAAGTAATATATCTTGATTTTAAAAAAACAAGTCAATTAAATAAAAATTTATTAATTTTAAGAAAAAACATCTTAGTTTTATGAAAATTGCATACTCAAATGTAATAAAATTAAAATTAGTTAAAAAAAAATTAAGGACATAATTTACTCACATTTAGTTCAAAAACGTGTCTAACTTAAATTGAGAAAATACTTGAACTTAATTTGTGTTCATATTTTTTTCGCGAGTAGTAAAATTAACTAAATTTTAGAAAGCCATTTCCAAATTCAGTTTTTAAGTAAACCACTTTCAAATTTTGAAATAAAAATTTAATAATACAAATTTATCTGATTTTAAAAACTGATGAACTATTTCTAAGGAAAATTTTCATGCAACTAAGTTCAGATAAATTTTAAAAATTATAATAAAATATTCTTTTTATCAAGTAAAAGTTTTCTAATTTTTAAAAAATTATAAAATTTGGTATAGGATTTTTTTGTTGGAAAACGTTTAAATAATTTTTAATATTTTATTCCAAAAAAAACAATCAATTCAAGAAAAAATATTATTAAATAAAAGAAATTAAAATAACCATTTAAATAAACTATCGTACTTGATTGTAATTTTTGGTTCGTTATCGTGCGTGAGTCAAATATCTCTCACGTGCCGTTCCCTAATCTTAAAAGCCTTAAATATTCAACTTAAAGTAGCTTAAAATATATTTTAAAATTTTGTTAGCAAATGATAAATATTTTAGAATTTGCGCTTTTATGTAATAAATTTGTTTGTTGACTAGAATACAAAATATCGCAGGCACATTTTACACATTACGGCATAATGGCTTTCCTATAATTGACGTAGTGCTTATTAAACTTTTTATTTATTGAACTATTTCTTTTTCCCTTAATAATAAAAACGTTTAAATTTGTATATGTCAAATAAAGTTTAAGCTAAAACTCCCATAAAATAAACTTATGACTTTACCATTTTCCAATAATAACATGAAATATAACTGTGATATTTTGTATTGTTGCAACAATTTCCTTAAATTAGTTAATTTAAGAAGACAAAGCACCCCCAGTGTTCCTTTGCCATAGATGCCGTGTGTCACGTAGGGCGTCCCTTTTTGTAGTTCTCTCAAGCATAACCGTTAATTAACTACGAAAAGGATCTGACTTACAAAGTCAGATCCTTTCAGAATATAATGCAGTACATTTTTTAATTTTTTTACCTTTTTGCTAATGAAATTTAATTTATATTTTAAATACAGTCAAGGAAAAAAGTCTACATACACCCATTGATTTATGGGTTTTACAGAGTTTGCGAAGAAAATAAAAAAAAAATGTTTATACAAATATTTAAGGCATTAATAAATAAGTTTATTTATAAAATATAAAAATTGTATTTGATTTTTATAAAAAAAAAAAACAATAATAACAAAAACATAAAAAATTCATAGGAAAAAAGTGTACATACAGCCACAAAGAATTAATATTTTTCGAAAATTTTGCAAATAAAAAGAAAAGATTTTAACTTTTAATATTCGCTCGGCCCACCTTGGGCATCAATTACTGCTTGAAGACGACGGGGCATTGATGTCACCAAATTCTCTGTAATATCGGGTGTTTTTTCGGCCCATGCACGAATAAGGGCCGTTTTTAATGTTTCACGGCTACTAATGTCGAATTTTCGTAGCAATTTTTCTAAAACGTCCCATATGTGCTCTATTTGGTTCAAGTCCGGTGACTGGGGTGGTAAATTCAGCTGTCTTGGTGCATAGTAACAAAGCCAGTCTCGAACTACGTGTGCAGTATGCTTAGGGTCGTTATCTTGTTGGAAAACCCATTGATTTTCTAAACCCAAGCTATCAACAGATGCCATTAGATTTTGTTCCAATATGTTTTTATATTGATACCGGTCCATATTACCTTTGACAAAAACCAATCGACCCACTCCAGATGACGCAATGGCGCCCCAAACCATAACGTTGCCCCCACCATATTTAACTGTAGGTATAATATTCTTTGGGTCAAGTGCAGTGTTTGGTTTTCTCCAAAGTTCGGATCGGCCATCACTTCCGAAAATGTTATACTTACTTTCGTCGGTAAATATAACAGGCTTCCAAAAATCCATACCCTTGTCCAGATGTGCTTAAGCAAACTCAAGGCGAAGTTTACGATTCATCGCTGAAATTAGTGGTTTTTTGCGTGCTAATCTGATATTAAAATCATTGTCATGCAAAACGTTTATTATTATTCGTGGAGTAACAATTATATTGGAAAATTTTTCGATGTGTTCCGCCAATTTTGGGACACTTATTTTCGGATCCTGGTTGACTACTTTAATAATACTGCTAACATCGAGTCTCGAAAGCTTTTTGGGTCTACCAGATCGTGGCTTATTTTCGGTACTATTGGTACTATCACAATTACTAATGATTGTCTGCACAGTAGCACGACTTAATTTATCGATCTTAGCAATTTCTCTATAAGATTTATTTTCCTTTCGGAGATTTACTACCATATTTCTAACTGAAATATGAATCTCTTTCCGATTTTCCATTTTCGACGTCAACGTAAACGATTGTAAAGCTTGTAAATTTAATAAATTGACAAAGTTAACGGTTATTCCTCTTTCTTTGTTTTTAATTTTCAATTTGATGTTAGGAGCTGCCACGCTCTTAGTAGACTTTTTTCCGGCAAATTATTATGTTTTTTCCTAATAATTTCTATATTATATTATTATCATATCTTTTTTTTCTTTAAATAGTCTATACTATACATGCCTTAAACATTGCTACTGATTCTCTAAAACTAAAAAATTGTAGGGTGTATATAGACTTTTTTCCTTGACTGTACATGAAATTAGTATAATTGAGTTTAGTTTTAAGACAAAATTGTAAACTTGTTAAGAGCAGTGTCCTCACAAAGCGGAAGTCCTCCGAAAGTGGAAAAATACCTACTCAATGAGTGTAAAGTACTTTGAAATGTATGGTAAAATATATTACCTTTACCATAGAAGCAGGATAAGGATGATATTCACTTAAAAGAAGTGCTATTTAACTTGTTGTTGGAAAATATTTTTTTTATTTTTAGGTAGTTAAGTCCTAGTTTTTAGTAAAAAAATTATCTAATGAACTTAAATAAAATAAAATTTTTTTTAAAACCAAGGAAACATTTCCTAACTAACAGTACAATTTTAGATGATGTATGAACTAATTAGGAGGAAATTTGACTGTTTTCTAATAAAAATATTTACAAAAGTTAAAAGTTTCGAAGGTATTTTTACAGGCTATATTCTGAAAGATGAACATTATTCTGAAAGTTAAACACTATTCCACAAGATGAAGTTTTTTCTTTTAAATGGATAAATTTTTGTAAAAATTACAATCTTTGCAAATCAACGTGTATTCAAACAGGTTGTTTTTACATATTATATCCAAAATTCCCTATTCCTTCCCTATTATCACCCATTTAACATATATCAATCGCCCTTGTATTTATCTATTTCAGACGGTACGGATGAATAGAGAGAAATTGCTGGTACTTGAGCACTTGGAAAAGTTATATAAAAGTTAGGAAAACTCGAACAGTATTTCTTAAGTGTGATGTTAAAATATGTTATTTTAAATTGCTTGGTACATTTAATGTTAATGCAATTGCAGAAAATGATTTGTAGCAACAAACAAAACCAATGCCTCATTAAAATTTAACAAGCCAAAGAACAATTGACAAATTAAGCTTAAAACGAAATAACTTGCAAAATGTTTTCTACTTTAAACATGTGACATTAGGCTGAAAAGCATCCGTAATTACAAAATAACAATATAATTGTCAAAACCATTCCTTAAAAATCAGGAAAAAAAAAACTTGTTCTTCCGAACTTGCGATATTGTTTGACAAAAACTACGTCGGTACATGATTCGAATTAACGTGACTTAACATGAAGAGATCATCTTTTTAACAAATACACCATGCAACTCTCATCCCTTTTTAACAGCAGAGATTTTTTAGTATTTGTATAATATGATGTTGTTGTAGTATAGTGGTGTTGGCTTTATCCGTAAAAGGACATGTGCATGTGAGCGGATATTTATAAGTATTTGTGGTTGAACTTATTTTGTGTTTATTCTTTAACCCGTATAATGACGGTAACTTTACATAAAACCTTGTATAAAATGTGTGTGCCTTTGCAGTCAGTTGTCACGTATATTTGGTTGGGGATAATGTAATTTCGTAGCTAAATATAACCGAACCTTGTGATTTGCAACATTGTCGCCAGTGCTTTAAAAACCGCCAGAAACTGCATAACCTCTTATTTTTTAACTGCAAATCAACCAGAGCTTCGAAGATTGAATTATATTCTGAATGAATTCCCTAAAAATAGAATTCAATTTATATATTAATCGTATGAATTCCTTTTTAAATATTCGTTGCAATTCAATCTTTGGAATTCATATCTAAGAAATTCTATGAATTTATCTCATTCGATTTTACCAATCATGGAACTCAATCATTAGCAATTCATGTACTAGGAATTCATTCAATTTCTTACACATTCGGTTTACAATTTATCAATCACTTGTTGGGAATTCAATCGATTTACAAATTTTGGATTTATTTTTTTCATTCGATTTTGTTTTATATGATTGAACAATTTAGAAACAATTTAAAAAAAAACTTGGAAAAGTTTTAAGGTGTAGGCCCAGAAGAACAACGTGATGTATTTTTCCATACAAATTAACAATTAAAATAGAATTAATTTTATTTACAAGATTTTATTTTTTTATTCTTTTGTTTTTTGTTTCAAATTCACTTAACAGAGTTTCCGTATTTTAAAAGTGTTTGTATATTCGTTTCTAAATCTGTATTAAAATAATTATTTGTTTTTATTGTTTTTATAAAATTAAAATGTAAAACCCAAAAGAAAAAAATTGAGTCGTTAATAAGACACCGGAGAGTAAAGAATCTCTACGGTACTCTTTGCACTAAAATAAATATGACAGTTTGTGCAGTCACCGTCGTTATTTTGGGAGCGTTTTCTCTCATTGCAACAATCGTTGCATGTCACGTTCTTATTCTGGGTCGACATCTTACATTATGTTATTTTATTATAGAAATTTTGACAAACACAAGAAGAAAGCAATAAAAAGAAATGATTCAATTCACAGTTAAAAATTACAACTTTATATAAATTAATAACCAAATATGAAAAAATCGTCAAAATTAAAAATAAAATGTAAAAATAAACGCGATCCTTAATATTGTACAGTAACTCAAAACTTGAGACCTCGATTCAAAAAGTTTTTTCTTAGCGCATATAGTTTTCCAGATATGGATGAATAAAGTTGTTTCCAAGCCATTCAATATATATATATATATTTTTTTTTTTAATTTTGGCGATATTTTAAATATTAGCGTATTTCAATTTGAGCGTTTTTTCAAAATTATTTTCTCAAATTTTAACAATTCTTCAATATTGGCTTTTTAAATTTAAGTAATTTCTTACAAATTTGGACAGTTTTATAATTTTTTTTTAGCGATTTTTCCAAATTTCGCGAATTTTTGCATATCTGCGCCTCAACTGGATCTGATGGAGTTCCAGTAATGTATTTAAACCCGATGAGTAGTCACCACAAATTCGAACTTTCCCCGATGCCTTTCTAACAGTTATAGCTGTAATAAATTTTTACATAAATTTATTACCATAATGGTAGGTAACTTACTGCCTAGCTTTAAATCAATAAAATTACTAAAAGTGTGTAAATTTTAATAACTGGGAATTTTGATTTCAATACTGTACATGTGTGTAAATTTCATATTTATGTGCTTAACAAAACACAAATTCAATAGAACAGATGATTCTTCAACGTGTAGCCTTGAGGGAAAATCGTGAAAGGTGAAATTTTTTAAACTTTGTTGTTTTTGCTGTCTTTAATAAACATTTCGGTATATGCAAGAAAAATTATTATTATAATCTCATTATTTCTTCTAAAAATAACGTTAAACATACTTACCACTCACTTAAAATTTGCAGGTTCAAATCCGATAAATAAAATGTCATTGCACCCAATAATATTAGCGGAATAGTCCTAATTTCATAGCCCTTTTCAATTACATTCGTGTCTATATATTTTTTTTTTTTCAATAACAAATAATTTTTTGATAAACTGTAGTTTGTAGACAAACTATTTTAGAATTAGGCACAAATGTGTAAAATTAAAATGAAATAAAAACTTGCTCTTAATTATTTTAATTTTACTATGAAATGTGTTTGTGAATAATGAAAATAGTATTACTTTGTATACAAAAGTGTGCTAAATAATTTTTCAAACATTTTGTGTTTAATTTAAAGCACTATGTGTGGTTTAAATAAAAAGTTACACAATATCATAGTAAATTTCAATGCATTTCTTTGAGTATACTATAGACGCTACCCAATCTGAAAAATTTACTGGTGTTGTTAAGCCCAACTGCTGCAGTCTATTTAGTTAATATTCTATCAAAGGCTGTCTGCGTACGCCACGAATCGCTTTGCCAGAAAAATAGGTTTTGCATTTGGTTTTAAATGTAGTTGAACCACTGCTTTACTGCATTTCGATAGTACTGCATTTAAGGGGGGCTAAGGTTAATTCGTAAAAAAAAGACATTTTTTTGTGAAGTTTTTGTGACGACAAAGTTAAAATCTTTTTATTAAAACTAATAAGACATTTGTAACGGGGGTTTTGTCATGGCTGAGGTAGCTTAGTCGTGTCCAGGGTATACTTGAGGACCCTCAAAACCTTAAGTAGTGAAAACACAGTTATTTTACCCTTTCAGGGGGTGAAACAAATATATTCAGATCTTTAATTGGTTTTCAAAATATATCTTACAATAATTTCTTCTAGATACGCTTGGCAATACGCTCTCTTCTTCACTCGGATTCGTTCGGATTTTCTTTACTACTCACACTCTCGCTGGCTATACGAAATAGGACGGCAATCGCACGACTTTTCGGCAGGGATAGTTCGTTGGACTTTGGAAGGAGTCGGCGTTGTCGATTTCGGCAGGATTCGCACGCTGCTAGCGGTTGTGTCTATTTCGGGGAAGATCGGGTTGGTGTATTCGGCGGACGTGGTTCTTCTCGGTGGCGATTCGGCTAGGTGGTACTTATTCGGGAATGGTTGGCTCGGTAAGACTCGGTGCAACCCAATTGATTGGCTTCGGGTTGGCAGCGTTCGGCACGACGCAGTCGGCATTTGTCGAAACGGCAGTGATCGGTGCAACCCACCCGTCTGAGTTCGGCGGGTGTCGGGTTGGCAATGTTTGGCGCAATAAAATCAGCAGGTGTCGGTTGAAAGCGATCGGTACAGCACACTCGACAGAGTTCGGCAGGTGTCGGGTTGGCAATGTTCGGAACAATAAAATCACCAGGTGTCGGTTGGCGGCGATCGGTACAGCACAATTGGCAGATTTCGGCAGGTGTCGGTTTGGCAGCGATCGGTAAAGCACACTCGGCAGGTGTCGGGTTGGCAGTGTTCGGCACAAAGCAGTCGGCAGTTTTTGGAATGGCAACGATTGGTACAGCACACTTGGCAGGTGTCGGGTTGGCAATGTTCGGCACAATAAAATCAGCAGGTGTCGGTTGGCGGAACAGACAGCCCGGAGGCCGCTGTGTGGAACAGACAGTCCGAAGACCGCAGTGTGGAACAGGCAGCCGAAGCCGCTTTGTGGAACAGACAGCCGAAGCCGCTGTGTGGAACAGACAGTCCGAAGACCGAAGTGTGGAACAGACAGCCGAAGCCGCTGTGTGGAACAGACAATCCGAACACCGCTGTGTGAAACAGACAGCCGAAGCCGCTGAGTGGAACAAGCAGTCCGAAGACCGCTGTGTGGAACAGACAGCCCGGAGGCCGCTGTGTGGAACAGACAGTCCGAAGACCGCTGTGTGGAACAGACAGCCGAAACCGCTGTGTGGAACAGACAGCCCGGAGGCCGCTGTGTGGAACAGACAGTCCGAAGACCGCTGTGTGGAACAGACAGTCCGAAGACGGCTGTGTGGAACAGACAGCCGAAGCCGCTGTGTGGAACAGACAGCCGAAGCCGCTGTGTGGAACAGACAGTCCGAATACCGCTGTGTGGAACAGACAGCCGAAGGCGCTGTGTGGAACAGACAGTCCGAAGACTGCTGTGTAAATGAATTAATTAAGAGCAACCGGAGTCGATCGCCCTGGAATATTTGTTCCCTGAGCCAAGGAACAAATAAAACACACAAATTATGTATGTATGAAGGACCCTACTAAGCTTGCCTTTGGATCTTACATTGAACATTAAGTATAATTTAAATTACCAACTAACTGAGAATTGCAAGCTTAGTTATGCGTGTAGGTATCACAACCACAACCATTAAAAAACAGGGCAATTGCAGCAATTATTCTGACGTATATCAAAAAAAAAAAAATAATTGCGGGGACCCTCATAACTTGGTGTTGGGTCATCTGAAATCAAAAAATCAAAATTAATTCGTTAGATAACAGTTTTCCCCAGGTAACGCTGGAAGGGGTTTTTGAAATTTTAATTTTTCACTTTTTTGGAACACTTTATAGGGAAAAACGCGATTTTTAGCGAAAAAAATCGGCTAATTTGTTATTGTAAAATAAAAATTATTAACAAATTTGAAAAAACTCTACAGCTTTACCTCGCAAATTATGTACAGAAATAGTGTTCAAAAGGATCGGTGCAATAATTTTGAAGTTATGAGGGGCACCGATTTTAAAAACGTGAGTTGTGGGAAAAACGCTTTAAAATTTTGAACACTAAAAAATCTGGTATTAAAAGTTTATTGCAAATTTTATCGGCTTACCTCACACTGAATCATCCATGCCAGGTCCATAAAGGATGTTGATTGTCTATCAGATTTTGTAATTTTTTTAGGCATTTTAGTAATAGTTTAATACAAAACTTAATGAAAACGAAGCTAAAATGATACGAAAATAGGAACGCACGTGTACGGCTGCTCGATAGAATATTAACTGCTACACTAAATTGTATACTCTACACTGACATACAAATACTCATAACTTCGTCAATTTTGCTCCAATTGACTTTAAATTTTAACACAATATTCTTAATATATAAAGCATTTATTTTAAAAAATAAAAAAAATGCAAAAAAAAAAATTGTTTGTTGTGCTTCCCAGTTTATCTGAAATTAACAAGGGAACTTACGAAGGAAACGAATTTTATTTATTTATTTACTTCATAAAGTCTATGTAACAATTTTCTTTACAGACTATAAGTACATGAAATTTTAAATAAAAATTAATTAATTTATTTCTTAAATAACAACTATAATTTAAAAAAGTTGTATAACAAAAAATTTTTAAAACTAGATTTTAATGTACTCGTATTAAATTTAATGACATGATTAAAATTTAATAAATTCTAATCTTTAAATGTCCTTATTAGGGCACTATTTAAGATACAATTAAAACGATGACATTTTCAAAAAAAAAATCATTATTACGAAGATTTCTACAAGGTTCATTAAAAGAAATTTTCTCCAAAAGACTCGAGCAATTAATCTAACCATTAATTATACAAATAACATTGATTGAATTTTGCGTCGAGTTTTCAACATTTCTAATCCTAAATGCATACAACGGACTTCCTATGTAGGAATTGGAAAAATATAATTCAATGATATAATGAATACTTAATAAATTTCCTTTGTCTTCTTTAAATACGTCCAATATGAATATCATCATGAGGGCTCCAAATTTTTGCACCATACCACAGACTACACAGAAAAGTTACCAATGACATATGCCAAACAGGAATTCCCGAACCGTATGGTTATTTTGTCATTGCAGTGATTTTCAAAATGATATAGAATAAATAAACTCCATATAAATTGTATGGTACATATTTTTTTTGGATATCTATCCCTTTCTGTTCATCACTGCAATTTTGACATTTCCTTTACACCTTTTCTAGTCGCCATTTTGACTCACCATACTTTAATGTGGATCTGACATATGAATATGTGATTATGTTACTTTATAGGGATCAAAAAAATCTTTACAAATTCTTCATTTGCGCATTTATTAATGCGCAAAAGTTGTGAGTGAAAATGTGAATGTACCTCTAAATATTCCATACAAATTGGTGTATTTAGCACAATTTCATTTAAGCAACTGGTAAATTTAGTATTTTCTCATATACCCACCAAAAACACACCTTACCAAATAATGAGTCTAGTAATCTAAACTCCAAGGTTTTCAAGTATTACCTTTTATATTATAATTCTAACTTTTTTATATGGGATGTCCCAAAAGGTAAGGTCTTCTGCTTACGAACAAGCTTAAGAAAAAATAAATAGTAATGGGTTACGCGTATGCATATTAATAATTGGTTACTAATAACCAATTATTATTTATTTTTCTGTAAGAAATTGATTAACTAATTATTTTTTAACTCCTGGTAAACAAATATAATTTAACTTTGAGTAAACGACAAGGCAATGCGATGCAGTGTTGTGAATCCCAATTTCTAATCCGCTCTTCTTCTAAGAGGAAGTATATTAATTAACCCTTTGATGGCCAATGGTTGATAAATGTCACATTTTTCGACTTTGTCGTACTTGGCCCATTTTTTAACCGATTTTATTAAATGTGTATCAACAGATGATAGTTGTTTCTTTCACACAATACTAACTTTTTGGATCAATAAGGTCTCAGAGTTAACAGGATCACCATATACATTTGTGCATAGTTTTTAAAAAACATTTTCTCGAAACCTATTGGACAACACAGGAGATCAATATTTTGGTAGGAAATGGTCGATTCCTTTAATTTTTAAAACATCGAGATATTTGGAATTGGTTCACTTTATTTATTACAGGATACTGATACAATTTGGGACATAAATATGTATCCCATGTGTCGTTACAGGTCAAAAAGAGGAAGTTTTTGCTCAGTTTTCAACATTTTTTATTCGCATTGAAATTCAAGTAAATTTTATTTGATTTGATTTTTGTAGATTTTTTCTCCTGATTCCAAATTTGGTCTCCAAAATTTTCAATCTCTTACAATTTTGAAAAAAAAATTTCGGAACTACAGTTAAAACTCGATTTTTGCCCTAAGATATTTTAAAATGTTTGTCATATTCGTAATCTTAATACCAAAATAATTATATAAGATGTGTTACAAGACAAATAAGTTAAAATAAACTAATTCGACACTAAACTAATTTGTAGGCTTTTTCCTGTTCACTTACATGATAATTGGTTTTATTAAACGCTTTTAATTCATAAATTAATAAGATACACATAAATAAGTAAAGTTGTTTAAAAAATTAGCAATGACTCTTTATTGTTTATATTAAAAAAATAGAAAAGGTGAGCCATTACAGGTGACTTATTATTATTTAATTTAAAATAATAAAATAAGTAATATATTATAGGTAATACATTATTTTTATTTTGAAAATAATGCTGAATGTAAGGAGTACTTATTACAAAGTAATGTATAAAGTAATGATATGTCATTACCATGTTTTTTCTGGGTGTGTTTATGCGGGAAGTAAATACACGAAAAAGTCGTCACGCTTTGTAGTATAAAATAGTTTTTAATATACAAGGATTGTAAATATTCTACCAAGAGTAAAAATCCTTTCTGTAAAACAAATTAAGGATAAACTTTACAAGGTTGGTAAAATATTATTTCATAAATTACCTTATTATGTAACTATTTTTCGAAAATGTAACGTGATAGAAAATATATTTGAATATTTTTATAAAATTTACACCCCAGCAAAATTTCGTTTTGTTTCGTTTTGATTTTCCATCGAAGTTTGAGCCACACTGTCTGCTAGATGACAATATAATAAATAACTTGTTGACACGAGCTTGGAATTTGTTTTCATTGAAGAAAATTTTACTTTTGTGTTTTCAAAAAATTTCGCTCTGACTAATAATCCGTATATTTTTTTATTAAATAACTCAAATTTTGTTAATAGAAATGGCATCATTAATATCACGCACTGGTATTTTACCCAAAATAATTCTTAGACAAAAATTTGTCCAAAAAATTTTGAATTCCGTAATAACTGCTGTTCAATCCCAGCAAACGCGTAAACTTAATGTTCAAGAACATGTCTCTTATACACTTCTTAATAATGCCGGTATTGCAACACCCAAATTTGGTGTTGCTACAACCCCCAAAGAGGCCAATGAAATTGCAACAAAACTTGATACCGATAACTTGGTATTAAAAGCTCAAGTTTTGGCTGGTGGGCGTGGTAAAGGTTCTTTTAAAAATGGCCTTAAAGGTGGTGTCCGATTAGTCAATAGTCCTAAGGAAGCCGAAGAAATAGCTGGTAAAATGCTTAACCAGAATTTAGTAACGAAACAGACTGGAGCCGCTGGTCGTTTGTGCAAAAAAGTGATGGTAGCAGAACGAAAATATCCTAGACGTGAATTCTATTTTGCTGTTATGATGGAAAGAGCTTTTAATGGTCCCGTTGTTATTGCTTCCTCACAAGGTGGTGTTAATATTGAAGAAGTGGCTGCCGAAAACCCGGAAGCGATTATATATGAACCCATTGATATAAAAAAGGGCCTAACCGAAGAACAAGCTCTAAGAGTGGTCAAAAAAGTTGGTTTGGGTGATAAATGTCACTCCGATGATACGGTTTGCATGTTAATGAACATGTACAAATTGTTTCTTGAAAAAGATGCCTTATTAATTGAAATTAATCCATATGCCGAAGATGCTATGGACGGTTCTTTTTTTGCACTTGATGCCAAATTCCGTTTCGATGATAATGCTGAATTTCGTCAAAAAGAATTATTTGCCATGCGTGATTGGACTCAAGAAGATCCCAAAGAAGTTGAGGCTGCCAAATTTGATTTGAATTATATAGCTTTGGATGGCAGCATTGGTTGTATGGTCAATGGTGCTGGATTGGCAATGGCTACTATGGATATTATTAAATTATATGGTGGTGATCCCGCAAATTTCTTAGATGTCGGTGGTGGTGCCACTGCTCAGGCTGTTAAGGAAGCTTTCAAAATTATCACCTCAGATCCAAAGGTATTGTGCATTTTAGTAAACATCTTTGGTGGTATTATGCGTTGTGATGTTATTGCCGAAGGTATTATTGCAGCTGCCAAGGATTTGAAAATAAAAATGCCAATTGTGGTTCGTTTGCAGGGTACCAAAGTAAATGAGGCTCGGGATTTGATTGCAAAATCCAGTTTAAGGATTATACCCCGGCACGACTTAGATGAGGCTGCCAATATGTCTGTACATTTGGCTAAGATTGTAAAACTGGCTCACGATGTTAAGGTGGATGTTAACTTTGAAATACCACACAAAGCCAAGTAAATACTTTATATTCATTCCCTGTAATTAAATTTTCATTATTTAACTTTTTGAACAAGTGTTTTGCAAAAATTTTTTAAATAAAAAAATTTGGAAATAATTAACTTTTTAACATTCTTTAAATTGTTTATTTTCTGTAGCAGTATTAATTTAAATTTGTGGGTCTTGATCGTATTATTTTTTGTCATTTAGTTAGATTTTATAGCAGTAAAACGAATTTCTTATAAAACTGATAATATAAATGCTCTAAAGTATAAGGTGTGAAAAAAATACGAGATTAATCAGTCTTTCATGTGGGCGTCATTATATTAAAACTTTCTATTCCGAGTATGCTTCTCACATAAACATCTCAAGCATTGATTTTTCAGCAACTCAATATAAAAAATTAAAAAAAAAAAACAAACTCTCATGCAAATCATGTTTTTATTCAAAAGCCCAAAAAGGATTGTGATTAAATACTTTTCCGAATCAAAGAATTTCCAAGAAATGACATGGTTTTGTTGTTGCATCTTTTTGCACATATTTTAATAATTGCATATTTGGCTTAAAAGTGCTAAAAAGTGAACGAGAATATTGCTGTTGTATCGGCCAGTGTCAATGATATGCGATATGTCAATTCGTCAATGGAGCAAGGTACCGTGCGATGATTACCGACCTTTTTTTGTCCAAAATGGAAGAATTGTGGTTTCAACTGACGGTGCCACATGCCACAATGAACCTATTGAGAGGCGAGTTTGGTGAGCAATTAATCTCACGTTTTGCAGCAGTCCGATGCGATTTTATCTAGACTATTTTTTGTGGGGATACGTGAAGTCTCTCGTGTACAGGGACAAGCCAGCCACAATTCCTGCGCTGGAAGACAGCATTACAGTTGCCATTGGTGAGATCTCGCTGAAATGCTCTAAATATTATGTCAGAATTAGAGCTGACGGATGAACCACTTACGGGGTAGCTGCGGGCAACATTTACATGAAATAATCGTTAAAAACCGCACGCATCCATTTATTGAACGAAATAACTATTTCATTCTATTTTGTTTTTTTTTTTCAATTTTCAAGCGGTTAAAAATTCACCCTTAAAAATACTAGCGGGCAAAGGAAATAGAATAACAAGGTGGAGATTTCCCTTTTTGCCCCTCCCTGTAGTGATTTCTACAAATTTCTTTTGATCATATAGTTAGCCCTGCTCTTGCGGATATGTATGTGCAATTCCAGGTTTCTATGCAAATGGGTTTTAGCAGGCTGAAAAGGGGGAGGCTCTTCCCCTTTTGCCCTCCAAAAATTTCGACTAAGTGGATGTCTACGCCGGAAGAGGGCCTTTTTACCAAATTTCAACTTCATACACCCAGAGAAAAAATTGGTTGCAATTCGATCAAAACTAATAACATTTATTTGTAAGGATTTTATTTTGCAATTCGATCAAAACTAATAACATTTATTTGTAAGGATTTTATTTTATTTGGAATTACCTATAATCCATTATTACACCAAAAATATGGCATTGTGAATTAATAAGATGGAAAAGGAATCAAAAAAGGATACTATTATGGTATTTCCAATCAACTTTAGTTTAGACATTTCGTACAGTAGAAGCAACCATTTGTTTAGTGAATGTACAAGAAAATTAGTACAACCTATCAAATTTATTAAACAAAATTGTCAATATTCAAAAGTGGTAACTACAAATACGGTTATCCTGATCAAATATATCATTAAAATAGGGTTTCAGTTAAGCCAACCGAATTGTGAATTGTAATGATTATAGACGCCACTAAAGATTGGTATTTGTAAACGAATTTTCTACTATATTTATTTTCCTAAAAAATTATTTAAATTCAAAATTAGTCATTTAATTTTATAAGTGTTTATGGGCTAGTGGGTAGAGGCAAACATTTAAAAAAATATATTTTTTTAATTAAAAAAATATTCAAATGTTTAAATAACAAATATATCAGAGAAAATTAAATTAAATTGTGGTGCAGTAAGCAAGGGTGTGAACTATGAATCTGAGTGCCCAGGTTCGATACCGGAAAAATTTAAAAATAATTTTTTTTAAATAATATTTTGTGGAACGTAATAATATTTATGTGGATTATAAATATTCAATTAGACAACTGAATATCGGCTTTCACAACTAAAAATATAATTTAATATGAAAATTGTTGTCGTAATCGCCAGAACTCGATGGGCTATAAATTCGGTGACCACAACTGATACTGTTTTCTGGGTGTAGCTCTAGCGGTTTTGCCAGGCTATCAAAGGGGAATTTTTGACCCCCTGCGTAGTGATATATCATAGAAACATATTTTCCAAAAATCATGTTTGATGTCTACACCGGAGGAGGAACCTTCAAACGAAATTTCAATTTTCTAGCTCTAGCAGTTTTTGCAGACCGTTAAGGAATAATTTTTCGCCCTTTAAGCCTCCATTTTTTCTTCGTCCTCGCCGAAATTCCCAAATATACCTTATCAGTGAATTATAATACACCAGGGAACACATATTTTGAAGTTAAGGTTTAAATATAAAGAGTATTTGGGCAGGCCGTCAAGAGGGAGACTTTCCTCTTTTTTTCCTCCCCGTAGTAGTTTTAAAAATTCCGTCTACCACAATGAACTAACCTAACATATACACCAAATTTCTGCTACCTATCTTCAGCGGTTTGGGCTGTGCAGTGTTAAGTAAGCGAGTCCGTCAGTCCTTTACACAGGAATCTTTTAAAATCATACACATGTTATTTTAATTCTATTCAAAATATTATACCTCTCACGTTTTGGCAGCCAAAATCATGCGATTTGACCCCACTGGACTATTTTCTGCGCGGATACGAAAAAAATAGTTCCAGCCCTGGAAGACAACATTGTGTTGCTTTTCGCTTGAACAACGTTATAAAATATTGCAAACTTATTTCCAAAGTGTGTGCTGTGTGGCTCAAACTCTGCGTTTGTTGAAAAGAAGTTTTGCAAAAAGTTCGTGAGACTGGACCATGTGTTGCTCATTTGTAAAAATATCATGAAAACAAACACAACTTGAAAATGTTAAAAAAATCTAAAATATTTATGCTATAGAAAAACTGTCTGATTTAAACATATTCTCATACTTTAGTATTCGTATAAGAATATATATCACAGGTTAAAAAGATATGTTATTAAAAAAATGTATATCAAAATATATTTTTATAAAGCCTAAAGGGAGGTAGAGAATAAGTTCTCCAAATAGTTTGTATTTATATATCTTTCTCTCCATTTACGATTAATATCTGTGTGTAATCTGTGAGTTATATATCCTGAGAATTTTTTTATACAAAAACCTGTGTTTCCGATTAATATATTTTATAGAAAAACTCTGAACATGTTTTTAGCTTTTTTTTGTTGATTGTTATTTTTACTACTTTTTTATATTGGATCGATTAAACGGTTTAACCGGGTTTTCCCCAAATGGTTAGCCGAGGCCTGGTTTCTTAAAATGAGTCCTTTTTCTGTTAACTGACAAACCGGTTTAAAAAATATTGGTTTTTGGAAAACAATAAACAAAATATATTCCTGTTCATAGACTTTATGTTACAATTTTATATTACAGATAGCAAATCGAAACACGAAATAATTATATCCCTTAACCCACATAAAGCTGACAAGCTAAACCAAATAGTGTCATTGCTGCCGCTTATCGAAATATGTCAGTCACATTGAATGTCGACATTGTTGATTTTCGTTTTTATCTCTTACAAATTTCCATTCCCATCTTTTGACACTATGTCTAGATATTACCACTACCACCCATTACTTAAGGACATCATGCAAATATTAAGTGTTTAAGGGTACTTGAAAATTTATTTCCCATGCATGATAAAAAAAATTAATCAAAGTACATAAAATAAAAAAATCAACCATACCGCACACACACTACCAACGTTTTAACTATTAATCTCTTTGGTAAATAAAACTTCAAATATATATTTATAGTTTTCGTGGTACATTTCCAACAGATTTTGGCATAAGGATGAAAAGTGACTGCTACAGCTTTTAATGATGTTATTATAATTTTGTCAACAATTCTGACGATGATGTTAGTTTTTATATCTACTCTAATTTTGGTTGTCGTCAATTGCTTTTGTTATAATATGTGCCTTCCATCCATCCATTTTATCGTTTTGCCTTATGCAATGTTTGGCATCTACCATGAAGGCAGCTTTGAAGTCAGCATGCAGTCAGATGGTCCCATTATCAGAGGATTAGTTTTGTTAATCCTTTCAATGTGACAAATGATTGGTATAAGTGGTATAGAAAATTAAGAGTTTTTTTAGTATTTAAAGGACCTAAGGGTGATTTATATGTCTTGTGGCAATGTAGCATAAAGTTATAAATTTTTTGAAAATATTTTTTAAACATATTTATTTGATCACTAAAAACGACAATTGTAAACTATTGTATTGAACAGAATTTCCTACAAATCAGGATATTATTTAGCCTAAGGCGTTAGAAGATAACAACATATTTACTTAATTCTCCATGAATATGTAATACTTTATAACGGACTAGCGGCAATACCCGCTGCATTGCTAGCGGAGACACAGTGTAAAGCCCGGACTTGTCGGAGTCTCCAGATAAATTTTTTTTAAAAAGTGCAGATACGCAAGGGAACACATATTTTAAACACTCTAAAAAATGGGTTAAATATAAACACCAAATGCGGAAAACAGTTTTGCGCACACTTTAATATACAATAACACACAACACTATGTGTTCAAATTTAGTATTATGAAATACAAATTTAACGCACAAAGTTTGTAAAAAAAATACTAACTTGTAATGGGAAAAAAAATTATAATATTTAGAAATTGAATAAAAAAAAAAATTGAAAAAATTAAAAAAAAACTAATAAAACCATTAAATTTGTTAGTTATTGTGAATTACTAAACAATACCCAACTGTAGCATTTGTGATAGTGTTTTCAAAAATTTGTTAATACTCGTATTTCAAATACCCCAGCAAAAACACACATTACCAAATAATGGGTAAAGTAATGTATAGTCATAGGGGCCGATGGATTACTTGACACCTTACTACCTTGATGAATTTTATAGGCGATGAGCCTCAAAGTAATGTATATAACCATTACTTTAGAGGTGATAATGTAAGGGGTTACTTATATGGTTACGAAAATGGAAAAAGTAATGTGTCTAAAAATAGATTTTTAAAAAACAGGAATTTTTATTAAAAAAAATTATTACAAATATTT